>JBCEWB010629882.1:0-17799 GCA_039654565.1 Peronia peronii
CCCTCCTTTTTTCCTTCTTTCTTTTACCATTTCCTTCTTTTCATTTTTCAAAGATTGCACTGTTTTTGCAAATGAGTACTGAAATAACAGCAACACTTGAAATTTATCGATCAAACTTCTTAAAAACAGATGGTTGTTTTTGTTTGGACAACTTCAGAGTTCAAACTGGTATTTGTCAAACTCAATCGTACGGCGAAGGTTAGGAAAGATTCAATGCTAGTATCTGCATTGTGTGATTCACCAGCAAAAACATCAACGATTTAGTCTCCTCGTTGTCAGATTTGTTTTTACAGCCTTTCCATCCTCAAAAAAAAAAGGATTTGCTCGACTTTCAGTGACTGCCTTTTTTTGGTGAGAATTGTTTTTGGGTAGAATCTGGAAATGTTGCCGGGGTAGTAGGACCCAACCTAATATTCATCGTTTTTTTTTGTTGTTTTTTTAAATTGCCACGGTTTCTTTAACGTGCGTAACGTACACACTGGACCTTAGAAGTATATCCGTCCCTACCCGAGAAGGCCAGATATGGGGCTCCTTTTCCCAGAAGATGTCAGGGAACCGTTGAGTTTAAATCTAGTGAATCAAATGCAGGTTTCGACCTTCGTGTTCTTCCATCCCCCAATGGGAGAATCTGCCAGTCGAACACAGAACTTGATGACGTCAGTTGTTTTCACCATTGAAATCACATAGCCATGGCGACCTCCTGGTCGTTAAAAATAACCTGTGTTATCTTTACAATATGGCACACTGCCAAGCAGCGTCTATTGCCTTCAAATAAAATGTGTAATTTTTAAGTGTGCTGTACAATCTTATGACATTTCCAAGTGGGAGTAAGTCTGAATCGCCTCTTCTCTCTTTCAGGTTTTTTTCTATCTCCAATTTAGATTTAGATGAACCAAACGTAAAACGAAAAGTATTCAAGAATGTTGCAGTTGAATTGTTAAAATGTCTGTATTCAGTTTAAAAATATTAATTTCCTTTTTGTTCACTCATGATTACTCGATATGACTGAGAAGTCATGTTAATTCTGCAAAGGGCTCTAAAGGAGGGATGCTTAACTCCCTTTCATTCATCCAAATGGCTTTTTCACATTGTTGTTTTCATTGTTGTTCCCCCCTCAGATCGACCACTGTTTTGTACTGCTCTCAGACAATGATTTCTTTACAGTAAAATGTTATCTCCTTAGATCACTTTGTTTTTCTTCTTTCCATAGCTGGGAGTCCCCCCTCCCCCCCCCCCCTCCCATCCTCTCCCTCTTTCGCTTATCATTTCTTTCTTTTTTTTTTTTTTCATTTGTGAAAAGTTATAATTAGTTTGGCTGGATTAGGGATGTAAAGGAACATCAGCATGATTACAGCTATTTTTTGCCCAGAACGGTGGACAATTTATACGCGTTACAAAAATGTATAAATGATCTAATCAAAGACTGCAGGCGAAAAACTGTCACAAAAATGGTTACGCGTGAATATACATTTGTCGTGTGGCCTGTTGCATGTTCACGATTTTCTTAATGCTCCTGAAGTCTGATGGTTTCAAACAGAAGTTTCGTTGGCCTTCAATTCAGACTAATGTTTGGCCTGCAATTGGAGAAGTGAGATTTACTGTTTTGTCTAAAGTTAGCCTGAAGTAAAAGTAGGCCATTGAGTGGTGCAAATGTCAAATCTGCCGTTTTCTGACAAAACATTGTATATACAGAAAATCAAATTTTACGAGAGAGAAAAAAACAACAAAAATAATTACAATAATATAAAAAAGAAAATAAATAAATAAATATAAAATAAAAATAAATAAATAAATAAGTAATAATAATAATAATAAATACAAACACAGCCCATCTATTACTCAGTGAACAACAGGTCTGTTACACATCCAAATATAAAACCTTTTTTCTTTTTTTTTTTGTTCAAGATACAGACATCGGACTGAAATGACGTCTGGAAGTCGAATCTGATTAAAAAAAAACAAAAAAAAACTCATTTTACCTAGATATGCTAATGCGACATTCTGTCAGGAAAGGGCAGAACAATGGAATCATTTTTGATATATTACAAAAACCGGGACACAAATAATGAAGTGGCTCACAGTATCAGGTGGAAGAACACGAGGAAGACGGAGGAAACGTTAAGGATAACATCAAAGAATGGACAAATCAGTCTCTTGCTAAATGGCTGCCAATGACAGTGGCAGAAGACATGGCCAAATGGGAAAGAGTGTTCATTCAACTCATCTGTGATGTCACAGTCTCCTAGGGGCTATGGGTTTCATTCATTCATTCATTCATTCATCCATTTATCCAGTCAGTCATTCAGTCAGTCAATCAATCATTCATTCATTCAGACAGTCATTCATTTATTCCCTCATTTGCGTCATGAGGGATTGATTGATATATGTCACTTGCAGCAGAACTGATTTGTCATCAGTTCAATCTGTCAACTGAATCATCACTCTTGCAGCCAATCACAATGCGATGCATGTCGAATCCACCAAACTGAGTTATCGCTATCACGTAACACCTTAATTCATATCATTTCATATAACGAAAACAGTTTAGAGCTAGCTGGACTGTAGCCAAAGATCTTACACTTTGAACAGGCAGGGAGTGACTCCTGAGCACCGAGTATTAGAAGGAGAAAATGGACAAAAAATGAACAGTTTAGCTCATAAATCTGAATGAGACACGATGAAATCAGGCGCTCGTCAAACTGAGGTGATCGGAGAAATCACGTGTTTTTCAAAAGTGAAGAATTTTTAACGCATTTTTTTTTCTTCACAGATCCCTTCTATATCGAACTAAAAGGGAATTTGAAATGGTTTGAGTGAATTGCAATGTAGTGGCACGGTCTAACGAGGATTAAGAAGGAATAACAAAAACGATCGGCCATTTTCTCATTAAATTCAAGCCCAGCAACAGGCCACCTCCATCGTCTTTAATTACCAATAGCTCGGCTTCTACCTCAAAGTACAGTAAACATTCTTTGTTCACACATAGAAAGAGAAATTAATAACCTTCACAGTGATATCAATAACTCAATAATATGCTCAAAATTTGACGAGGGCCTGATTTCATCGTGTCGCGTCTGAAATGTTGTCTTGACATCATTCCGATATATTTATAATCTGCACATAAGAGCAATATTTTCTGTTCAGAAATGAATGGTCTTTCAGTGTTTGCAAAATTGCAGTATAAAAACATGGATATCAGACAGCCTTTATCACGATTCAACCCCAGTTTTCTTTTTTTTCGAAATATGATCGTTCTAACAATCCTGTATTCTTCTCTCTCTCTCCCTCTCCCCTCTCTCTCTCCTTCTCTCTCCCTCCCTCCCTCTCTCTCTCTCCTTCTCTCTCTCTCTCCCTCTCTATCTCCTTCTCTCTCCCTCCCTCTCTCTCTCTCTCTACCTCTCCCCTCTCTCTATCTCTCTCTCGATATTGCACCTACAGCGTATATTTCAACGCTTTCAAAGAATAGAATGCTCAATTAGTGTTCACTGACAAATGTAATGAGAACAAAGTCAGTCCTTTGTGTTTATCTTTGCTGACAGATAACGGATATCTCCATTCACTGTAATATAAAAACATTGGGAAAAAAGAAACGCTACATTTAAAATCAGTATATTTTGTGTCTCAAAGACTAGGTTTCTCTTTGGCAGCATTTGAACCTTGAATATTTCACAACTTAATCGAACAATGTTCAGTTAGCGCTTGAATTGTAACAGGAATCGTCAGTTTTAGCATTAACTCCCTTCCATTAAATGATTATGTCCCTGGAACGCACACGCGTTGCTATGACTACGATTGCTGAGTAGCTCTGGATGTTCAGTGATAATGTTCTCAGAAGCACAAACTATGAACACGGAAAAGCTATGGAAATCGTATGTCGAGTTTCAGGAGAAAAATAGACAAAAATGAAGATACTCGTAAATCTAAATATGACACGCGGCATGATGAAATCAGGCGCTCGTCAAGCTGAGATGATCGGCGAAATCACATGTTTTTCAACAGTGAATGAATTTTTAAAGCATTCTTTTTTTTTTTTTCTTCACAGAACCCTTCTATATCGAACTAAGAATGCATTTCAGAGTTAAATTTGCTGCATGGCCTAATAAGGATACATAAGGAGTAACAAAAGTGATCCGCCATTTTCTCACTAAATTCAGCTGCAACAACATGTCACCCAAATCGTGTTTAATTTGCTCATATCTTGACTCCAACTTAAGGCAGAACAAAAATTTGTTCACACACAGAAAGGGAAATGAATAATCATCATAGTGATACCAATAACTCCATACCAATAGCTCAAAATTTGACGAGGGCCTGAATTCATCGTGTCGCATCTCATATTGACTCCACGCCACTCTAAGATATTTACAATCCGCCCATAAAGCACAATTTCCTTTTTCAGAGAAAAAGATTCTTTTAATTTCTGAATATAACAACATTGACATCAGACCATCGTCATGACATCCAACCCCTAGTTTTTTTTTTGTTCCAGTCCACAGAATTATGGATCATTGTGACTGACCGTGAGACATATGAATGATTGTCTAGTTAACTCTTCCTGATGATATTGTACTTCTGACGTATATTTCAACGCCTTCTAATAAATAATACTAATCAGATATTGACGGCAGTCTAAACTATAACCAGGGCAAAGTCATTCCTTTGTTTTTATCTTTGTTGATTGTTCACCGAAATCTCCATTAATTTTAATATAAAGAAGTTAGAAAAAAAGAAATATTACATTACATTTAAAATCCTTAAATTTTGTTTCTCAGAGACTGCATTCCTCTTTCGCAGCGTTTAAACGGTTAATTTTTCACAAAATATTCCAACATTTTTAGTTAGCGCGTAATTTTTTAAAAGAATCACCAGCTATAGCGTTAACTCCCTTCCATGAACTGATTATGTCCCTGGAACACATATGCGTTGCTATGACTACCATTGCCAAGTAGCCCTGGATGTTCAGTGATAATGTTCTCAGAACCACAAACTATGGACACAGAAAAACTATGGACGTCGAAAGTCCAGTTTCAACCAAACCGAATTATTACTGTCACATAAAATCTTCATTCATTCATTTTTATGTGGGGGAAAAACAGTTTTGAGATGGCTTGACTGTAGCCAGAGATATTGCACAGTGAAGAGATACAGAGTGACCCCTCAGCACTGAGTCATACCAGGAGAAAAATGGGCAAAAATGAACATGTTCATAAATCTACCTGTTGATTTCACGCAATTCTAATATTATGCTTATAGTCCGCCCATATAAGAGCTGCATGGAACTCGTACCGGAGGATTTCGAGCTACAGCTGCTTCTAGCTACTTTCCGACTGAGGTACAACTTTTTTTTCTTTTTTTTTCACAAAAAGAAAATTTAACCATTTTTAACGTGGAAAAAAAATATAAAACTTTGGTATACATTTTGGTGTCTGAGTCGGAGAATAGTTAAAAAAGGACCGTAACTCGAGATCGATCAGCGCGACTTCCAACTCCTGTGCCCTGAGTGCAAGACATTTTCTTTTTCAGACATAAATGTTCTTTCAATGTCTGCAATATAACAGCATGAATGTCAGACCACCTTCCTCACATTCAACCTCCGATTTCTCTGTTCGAGTCGAGAGACCTACGATTATTCTATGTAGCCGTAATACATAACTATCTAGTCCGCCTTTCCTTATGATATTCTTATTATGGCGTATAGTACACATTACGACGCCTCCAAATAAAAATATTTACGAATATTTCATGTGCTCACACGTAAACATAATAAGGGCAAAGTCATTTTTATAGGTTTATATTTGTTCATAGATCGTGAATATTTCCATTGAATTTATTATAAAGAAGTTAGAAAAAGAAATACTCCATTTCAAATCATCACATGTTAGTTCTCAAACCTGCGTTACTCGTTTGTAGCTTTTAAACGATTAATCTTTCACAAACTATCCTTACAATTTTCACATATCCAGCGATTAATATAAACCTTCCTAACGATAACATTAACTCCCTTTAATGACATGCCTATCTCTATCTCTCTCTCTCTCTCTCTCTCTCTCTCTCTCTCTCTCTCTCTCTCTCTCTCTTCTTAAGCCTCTCCATTCTGAGAAAGCAGGATTATCTCGGCTTTAAGAGGCTGCCTGCTTTTCCTGAAATTTTTGTCGGTACAAATTTGGAATTTGGAAATTTTGGACGGACAGCGGCACGCAGCCCACTCCTCGACGATTTTTAACTGCCATGGGTTCTTTAAAGTGCATAACGTCCACACCTTACCTCCGAAAATTATACCCCCTTATTCAAGAAGGCTAGAGGTCGGCTTTCCCTACCCAGAGGAAATCAGGGGACCGTTGAATCATTGAAAAATGCAGGTTTTTTGATATCCCTGTCCTTCCATCCCCCGATGCAGGACCTGCTAGTCGATCCCGGCCACAACCTCACCGACGTGAATTGTTTTCACCATGCAGCAGACACCAAACCACACAGCCATGATGAGCCCCATGCTTACCGATCGGCAGGACCCAATAAAATCAGGAGAAAAAAAAAGGCACAAATGAACAATTTGGCACACACGTTTTTCGAACACTTTCTTCCATTTCAGCTCTTTTATTCTGCAATTTTAGTTTTCTACTTCTCTCTATATACGCGTTGGGTTAGTAAAAGTTGTCAGTTGAGAGTCTTTGTCTTGAAATTCGACTCATTTCTATAAAATGATTTTACTCTAATGAAAGACAGGCGTCCTTGAAAAATCTGGCGAATTAGGTTGCGTTATTTAAATGTTAACTTATTGGTTCTCCAAATTGTTGTTGTTGTTGTTGCTGCTATTGTTGTTGTTGTTGTTGTTATTGTTCTTGTTGTTGTATATGATTAGTGACCAGTTGACAATTCATGTCCTGAAATTAGAGGCATATCTAAAAAGATAATAATTATGATAATGATTCCCTAGGGTATCAGTATATGCATCTTTCATTGTCCATTTCACAGTTAATTCTTTGGAAAATAAGCACAAAACAAACAGTTTTCACTGCAATGAAAGGAATGAGGAAATACATTAACAAGTCCAAAGTATCTTGGATTCACTTCCGAGAGGGATTACAGTCATGTTTTCCACATATTTTGTTCAAACATGTGTAATATGTGCTGAATTATTAAGCAATATGTATTCGTCACCTTGTGAGAATTTAGACATAACTTACTCAGTCATGACCATCTGAAAGACTACAATGTCAACTTTCTTTTCCATCCTGGACAATATAATATGACGTGCAGCCAATTATAAAGAGTTACGTGTCGAGTGTTCAGCACACTGAGCTATTGTTGTCACATAAAACCTTAACCCATACACAACACTGTCATGTGAGGACAACGTCATGAACTAGTTTATTGTATCTAGAGATCTTGGAAACAAGAGATACAGGGTTCTACCTGTGAGCGCCGAGTGATACCATGAGAAAAAAATCAGCAAAAAGTGAACAGTTTGGCACATAAATCTCAATATTCCCTTCACACCCTTCTTTCCCCGTGGGGGCCCGGGGTATGTAAGTGGGTTCCTTGCTCCCACCTGCAGGCGGTGAAAGCCCGCCATCGATGTGATGTCTCTCATGGAATGTCGTCCTTGACACTCCAAAGGTGACGTGTCTTCTCTCTCTCTCCACTCCTGTCTTCTGTCACTCTCATTTCCTCTGTTCTTCTTCACGTGTGAACGTATCTTAACCGTGTTTGGCATAATATAGCCGTAATCGTGCTGATGTGTCGTTAAACGTCAACACAAATAAACAAATAATCACACCTTTCTGAAATAATTGTAATCTGTCCATAAGAGCCATTATTGTTTTGTTTTTGTTTTTTCAGAGACAGTTTTTCTTTCAACTCTTGCAATATACGTTACATTCTGTAATATGCCGTTCAACCTCCTAGTGGAGATCATCTCGATCTTGCAATATAAAAACGTCGATATGAGACCACCTTCATCACCTTGTGATTTCTCTGTTCGAGTCCATAAACGTATGATCACTTTAACCGGATATGAGATATATAATCATTTAATCCACTCTTCTGATAAAACCGTTATTAGGGCGTATATTACACATTACAACGCCTTCAAATAAAGTAAAGCTGATCGCTATTTTCGGTGTTTATACCGAATAAATATAAAAAGGACAACATTCTGTCATGTTTATCTTTCTTGACAAGTAAAGGATATTTCCATTGTTTCGATAATAAAGAAGTTAGAAAAAAGAAATACTACATTTAAAACCATCATATTTCGTTTCTCAGAGACGGCGTACCTCTCGCGCACCATTGAAACGTACACTATTTGACAGAATGTTCGGACAATTTCCAAATACGCATTATTTTTAGAAGATTGGTCAGCGATAGTATTATTCCCCTTTAATGACATGATTATGTCCCTGGAACACTCATATATTACGGAAGTTGCACAGAGTCCCGGCTTTTCGGTGGTAATAATTTAAAGACACGAACTATGAAAACAGAAAGGCTATGGAGGAGACTTCATAAAGTGAATAATTATGCGACACGATGAAATCAGGCTTGCGTCAAATTTTGAGCATTTGGAGCTGTTGATATCACTGTGAAGATTATTCATTTCCCTTTCTGTGTGTGAAAAAAATATTGTTGGTTAAATACAAGTCGAGATATTGGCATTTAAAGACGATGGGGGTGACTTGCTGTTGCAGCTGAATTTAGTGAGAAAATGGCCGATCACTTTGGAAAAATAAATACTTATGAATGCCTATCAGATCATGCCACTATAGTAGAATTTTTGGGCTTTTACTCAGTCTATTTAAGCAAATTTAATTCTGAAATGCATTTCTAGAGTGATTTCTTCGGTCGCATCAGTTTAACGAGAGCATGATTTTATTTCGGTGCGTCTCCTGTAGTATCACTGGGTCGTAGTTATTATGATAATTCCATCAGTATATTCATTATTAACTTATTAATAATCCAGATTATTTTTAATGTGCTAAGTGCTAAGTTATAGCTAACTGACAGTCTATATCTTAAATTTAAAGATATTTCTATAAAATGACTGTTATGATAATGATTATGACGCTGCTGATAGGATCTTGAATATTGTTGACAACATTGTGATCCATAATTAATTATCAAATAAAATTAATTTTGTTTATTTCTATTGTGGAAAAGAAACATAAAATGAACAAAATTAATAACAAGGAATAACGTTTGATCCTCTTCTTTTACCCCTGTAGTTTCTGGTAGATGCAAACCCGCCGTTAGAATTTTTTTTTTTTCGTTATTTGCAAGGTGATTGTGACTTGAATAGAGAGAACTATAGCATTATTCAAAAACTAGAAGAGAACCCACGGCCTTCGTGGACCATTTTTTTTTTTAAATATAGCCCTGCGTCGTAAAGTGTATGGCAAACGTGCGCACCTCGATGTTGATATTTTGGTTGATTAAACTGAATGTTACTCAAAGAAAACGTGTTTTGAGCGTGTCATACTATCGAACGTACAATTCGGATCAAGCACCGTCGCGAGTTTAGTATTCAATTATTATCGCATTTTTAGAATAACGTCACAGATAATAAGCTGTTTTTCGGGTTTATGTACATATAAAAAACAGATCCATGCAACAATGTTGTGTGCCAAATTTCATGTGAATCCATTCGGCAGTTTTCGAATCCCTAAACCTATTGTGTGTTTTCTTGCAGATTTGTAGTGTAGAAGCGATGAGAAGCTACAACAGGAGAGAGTTGGACGACAACAAATGCCCAGTAAAAGTGCAGAATCTGCCTTGAACAACAACACCAACGGCAAACAGAATGTAGTTCCCAACGTGCGAGGAGAACAGAACTGCTATATGACATTCGGCACGATGAAATCAAATGCTGGTCAATTTTTCAGCATAATAGAGAGCTTTAAGTATCCGTTAAATCTTGTTCATTTCCCTTTCTGTGTGGGAAATAAAATCATTATTTTACCTTGAATAGCCGTCGCAAAGACCATGGGAGTGACCCATTGTTGTAGCTAAATTTAGTGAGAAAATGGCCGATCAATTGTGTATTTCTAATTATTGGCATTTAAATCATAACAGAGTTTGATGTTTTGCTCAATACCTTAGCTTCAATATTTATTTTTATTTTTTTTTGAAATAAACGGGGCTATACTTGAAAAATGTACTGCCTGTTGAAAAAAAAAAAAAGGTATTTATTTCTCCAGTGGCTTCAGTTTGAGGGCGCCAGATTTCACAGTGTGGCGTCTCATGTCTGTTAACATGACGTCTTTTGTCTAGTCAAATGGTTGAAACAGCCTGTCTTCTGCATGGAGGTCGTAGTGGCAATTACATAGCTTGGTTGTCTTTTCGTGCCCTAGCGGAATCCTTTGTGAATGACATTATCGTTCTAAGCGCGACAATATCGGCATTTCTCTTCTAAAGAAAGGAATTTACTCAAAGGCCGAAAGAAGCAGAGAAAGAAGTCATTTAATAACATGTCTGAAACAAAAACAAACAAAAAAAACAAAAAAAAAAGACGAAAATTTTGAAAACTCTCATTACTAATATAGCCCTCTCGAAGGAAGAAAAATACAAGATAGATTTTTTTTGCTGCTAATTAAGCAGCTAGATAAGATAAGTGTCAATTTATCAAATTATCATCAGACATACGTACTCAAATTTCAGTTTGTTAGGTTCAATAGTGAGACAATTAATGTAAGATTCCCCGACTTTCTGTCTTGCTAAATCATTAATATGTTTGCTACCGAACAATTTTGCTGAATGTCCACAAAATTACTTTCATTTCTAGATATTAATCAAAATTACGTTTTAACAAAAAATAGCAATCCAATTATTCAGTTTGTCGTGTTTTAGTTCCATTATTTTCTTAGTTTTGCTCATTTAATTAATTTTTTTTTTATCTTTACCTATAGATGTAAGTCCATTTTTTTTCTTTCTTTTTGTTTTTCTTTTTTGCTGTGAAATTGTATTTCCTTCGTCAATGACTTTTACGAGGTTTGAAAAATATATATGATTTAGATTTTATTTATATAAATATAGCATTAACAAGCCAGGAAAATCCCAACATCTAATAATAATGATGACGGCCAGTGTGAAGGAAGGTAAGAGAGAGATATGATTATAGGAATGGCTTTCTATTTAAATCGAGGAGTAGCATTAGAGCACTCTTTGAATCAATCCTGCTCATGCATCTTAATAAGTTGGACCCGGTAACAGAGATATCTTGCACTACTTATCCCGCAGTTAACACATTAACACTTTTGCCGCAAGAAGATATAGAAGCACAACTACAGACGTTTGATCTCATCTACGATCTTCTCTGTTAGAAACACTATAGCGACCGACCATCCAAAGGATAAACCACACAGACAAAAATATGAACGTCTCAGAAATAGATCATGACTATTTCTAGGAGCGATTTTTGCACAGTTGACAAATTTATTACTTTCTCTTCGCGTACAAATGTGTTTGCTGCTCTCCTGATAGAAACATTTATCTCGCAGCCAGTCAAAAAGAGACGTATGTTAATTTTTCACCGTATGAGGTTGTTGGTATCATGTGAAAGCTTATTTCATACCCTTTCGGGTGGTGCAAAAAGTTGTGAGCTAGTTTTATTCTAGAGATATTGCAGTTTAAAGAGACAAAGAGGGACCCCAGCAATGAACCAAATTCTGAGAAAATCGAGTGTAAATGAACGGTCGAATGCATAAACCAACATAACTACCTCACAAAAACCCGATTTTAATGAAGAAATGTTTATAAATCGAGGGTAGGACCACACAGTACTGTCTTATGCAGAAATGAATGCACTTTCGATTTCTGCAATAAAAAAAAAAAAAAAAAAGATGTCTGAACGGCCTCATCACATTCAAAACCCGATTTCTCCGTTCTAGGTTAGAGAGTTTCGTCTCATTTCGACTGGCCAAGAGACATTCAGCCTCTTTTGTTTACATTGCAACATAACACATACTATTGTGTGCCCAATTAATGCAAATTTCAACATATTATTTTGACGCCAGTTATAGACAATACAAGAGAAAAGACGCAGCAATTTTTAGTTTATTACATAAAGTGGAAAAGTTTCAATCGTACCTAGAGTTTCAGATCAAATCAATTAAATGCCTTGTACTTACATTTCGATCAGAACGAGTCAAGTAATTGATTCGTATGTCCTGGCATTTGGATCGTTATCTCCGTTGTATTCTCTTTGTGTTTCGGACGAATCTTAACTCTATATTTGCATCGTCTCACTCGACACAGGCAACCTCTTGACAGCTGCACCATAAGGAGTAGATCTATCTTCTGTTTCCATGAGTCAGAGGTATGGGACGTAGTGACAGTTATTACCTCAGGCGAGGAATAAGCAAATAATAGATATGCCGGGCATGATGTCTCATACTATTATTTTAACTTAATTCACTAAGAAGCAAGATAATATAGGGTGTACACGATGAGATCAGGAGCTCGTTAAACTCAGGCGATGGGAGAAATCACTTTTTTTTTCTTTTTTTTTTATCAGAAAGTAAATTTTTAATGCCAAACTCTTCTATATCGAGTTGAAAATGTGTTCAAATTTAAATTTGTTGAAATATGCTGAATGAAAGTTTTAAAACATGTAATGGTCTACATGAAGTATAATAGGGATTAACAGTTGATTGGGCCATTTTCTTACTAAATTCAGCTGCAACAGCAGGGCTCCACCCCCCTCCCCTCCCCCCACTCCCCGGCCACATCTTCTTTAATTGTGACTATTTCGACTTCTACTCAAGGCAGAATAATATTTTTTTCACCAACATGAAAGACAAAGAACCAGCTTAACTGTGATAGAGCTACTTAAAGCGTTACTTGTTAGAAATTTGATCAGCGCCTCATTATTTTCATAGTGTGAGGTATCATAGAACATTGACATAGCCTTTGCTCTTGTTACCAAAACTTGCATCCATATTTGTTTATTTTTCTTAAACCTTTCAATCCAAAGAAAGGAGAATTATCTCTGCTTTAAGAGGTTTGCCTGTTTTTGCTGAGAATTTTTGTGGGTAGAAATTTGGAATTTGGAAATTTTGCCTGGACAGCGGCACTCAGCCTACTCTTTCATCAATTTTAAGTTGCCAGGGGTTCTTTAACGTGCATAACGTACACACGGGACCTCCGAAATATATTCGCCCTTATTCGAGAAGGCTAGACGTCGGGCTTCCCTACCCAGATGGAGCCAGGGGACTGAAATAATGCGGGTTTTCGATCATTCGTGTCCTTCCATCCCCCGATGCTGGACCGGCGATTCGACCCCGGCCTGTTTTCTCCATAAGCTAGCGCCAAACCACAGAGCCACTACGCCGCCCCCCCCCCCCCAAAAAAAAAATGGAATGCACATTTCACTTTCTACCGTATGGATAAGACTGATAAAAGAACTATAAATGGCCTGTTATAAGGATATGAATGGCAACTATTTATGAGTATAAGGACATAATCATTCAGATTTAAAACAATAGTTTATTTGTAGCCTTTAGGCTACAGTTGTATGAAACTGTGGGCGACTCGGGGCATTGAATCAACTAACATGTTCAGGGCACTGAGAGAACGAGTCATTTCTTCAGCCAGTCAGATTACTTCCCTTTGCCAAATATAAGAGTTAATAGACAACAATAGATTTGTTGCGATCAAGCGAACGGCTGGAAATCTCCGTCTAATTTTAGTGTGTGTGTTAAGGGGGGGGGGGGGGGAGGTGGTTGTACAAACACTCCAAACTGTTCACTATCTTTGAAATAGAAAAAAAAACCAAAAAAAACACGGGACCGTTGACAATTGTTGTTCTCATATCTCGTGGTGAGTGTTCTATGTTTAGTAGAGGGGTACAAACACTCCGCAAAGGATTTCCAGTTTTTTGCTAAGTCGGATATGAACTACTGGAAAGAAGACAAAGATCACTCTTACTCCTGTTACTTGTAATGTTTGAAGCAAAATAATAATAATAATAATAATACAATTATGAAAGAAATTTATCAGGATAGAAAGGAACTTTTTTTTTTTTTTTTTACACGGTTACTGGTTCAGAATTTTCCCTTATTCATGTCTCAAAAAAACAAGAGAAAAAATGAGTCTTTACCTTCTTTACACTGTTTGTCTTACACATCTGGTTCCTCGGCAAAGGGAGATAATTTTGATACCTGTCAAAATGGATGATTAGTGACTGGGTATTTTAAGAATCCCTGACAACTGGGGAAACAGTACTGAAAGATGAATGTTATGATTCGAACATGTGTAAGTTATAAGACACAAGCTAGGGAAAAAGTGCTAAATTTTCAAGCAGAACATGTCGAACGATTTCAAAGATTTCACAGACAAGGCACAGATTTGCTTTGCTATACCAAACATTCAGTGTGTAGAGAAAGAACTGCGTATGAAGATCATGATTTTAAAACGTGTTACAGGATGTCAAACTGTTTTTTTTTTCTTTCTTTGTTTATTTGTTTTGTTCTTCTTTTTCTGTTTTTCGTTTTGGCGTTTTTGTTTTTAAATTATTGTTTTTCTTACTACTATAACTATTATTTTTGGTGAGCCCTTTTTTATCGGATCTTGCTATGCTCACGAACGATCATCCCGTATATTACATGGATAATGGTCATATGGTAGTGAATCAAAGGAGAGGACAGTGCAAGGGGACAGCGTGATACTGTATTTACACATGTCAGTCACCAATGGCGACTATCTCGCACTAAGTAGAGAGAAATGATTCTGGAAGCGCCGTTATACTTTTTAGCAATTTTTTTTTTTAGTTCGTTCTTGAAGATGGCCTTTCTTAAACGTTTTGCTAAGACAGAAAACTGGATTTTAAGCTATCATCAATTTCTTTGCCTGGCTTTAGATCTTTGCTACATTTATGGTAAAGGAACTTGTGCTTTGTCATTTGACTGCAAAGAGTTCGAAGGAAATGTGAACCAAACAGTTGAAACGTTTTGGAGGACATCACTCTCTATGCTGGTCTCAGAATGGTTTTCAGATTTCTTTCATGGCAAATTGTACTTCATATTATATACTTTCCTATATGATGTTTTTAATGGGTAAGATATTTCCTTTTTTTCTTTTTCATTTTTTTTTTTTACATTAACAGATTGACGTCACTGGTATTGGATCCTGGCATCTGCAGATTTTTATTCTCATAGAAAAGACATCTGGACTTTGATAGTTCAAGGATATACAACCTAACCATGATTAATTCTTCAGGATTGCCAAGTTCAGTTGGCCAATTGCAGGTTCTAAGCCAGGAACAGCTTTTGACGCTAGAGCATCTTTTCTACTTCTTCCTTTGGCCTGTGCTGATCAGTTTTGGTGTCGTGGCCAACATTTTAAACATCGTTGTCTTCATCAAGGTCGGAGCTCGGGACAGCGTGACCTTCTCCTTCCTGTTGTTGTCGATGTCAGATCTGATGATGTTGTTGTCGTCCGGAGTGATGGGGGCCAGTGCTGTCTATGGGAGGATAACCACTGGACAGAAGGTAAAGGTCAGTGGGTTTTCATTGGCTGGGTACTTAGCCTGGTACCAGATGATGTTTGCGGAGATCTCGATGGGTATCACGACCTATATCGCTGTAACCCGGTGTTGCTGTGTGGCAATGGCGCTACATTTCAAGGAAATCTTCACTCTTAGGAGATCCATTGTCATTCTGTCAACCATAACCATAAGCTGTATCCTTACTAGGATTCCAGTCCTACGGACAAACGGCCTGTCCTGGCAATGGAGTCGAATGTACAACATGACTCGTCTGACTCTGTGGTTTTGTGACGAGTATTTCGTCGCGTTCGACGTGCTGAGTGTGTTGAACAAGACCGCATATCCCAATGTTGTACTGGTGATTGTAACCGCTTGTTCTGTCATACTTTCTCGGGCCTTAGTGCAAGCCTCGCGCGTTCGCTCGTCTATGGTAAGCAGCAAAAACGCTACAAATCACTCACACACCAAATCCAGCAGTGGAAGAAATTCTTTCCCCACAGCAGCCGTAACAGCAGAGATCTCTATGTCTGAAGTGCAAGACAATGTTATCGATGCCAGACTGGAAGGAAATGTGGACGAAACGACAAACAAATCTGACGACGAAACACATAGAACTGTCAATATTCACAAAAACACAAACGTTCACGGCAGTAAGCGAAATAACACATTCGACCCTCACTTGGAAGAGGTGAAGGTGATTTCGCATTTAAAGAAGATGTCATCTGGAAACAATTCCAATAAAATAAAGGAATTTAGGGGGAGACAGATTGCTAAGAAGTGCATAGAGTTAGCACGATATGACAAAGAAGAACAGAAACTGGCTTGGTATTCTAGGAAAAGTTTAAAGAAATCCAGACCTGTCAAACCGGTGTCTCATAGAGAAGATAAAAGTGATGTAAAAACAGGGGTAAAAAGCAATAACGGAAAGTCTGGAAAGCTATCAAAATCAACTGAGCAGAACTTGAGTGACAAGGAAATTGGTGTGGTACAAGCCGTTACTCTGATAACTATTTTCCTCTCTGTCACCGTCTTTTTCCTGTCCTTACGAGCCATTGCAGAGTTGGCCATCCCTGGTTTCTCAAACCAAGAGACTTATCCCAAGCTGAAAACAGTTACTATTTTGGTTGAATCGACATTTTTGTACATCAACGCTGACGTTAATTTTTTGGTGTACATCAAATTCAACTCCAAGTTCAGGCGTACATTGCGTACCTTGGTTTTGAAGGGATCTTCATAATTCGATTATCCAATTATCGCAGCTCCAGAATGGACAGGTCAGACTGTCATTACCTTGCTTAAAACAACAAAAAACCTTGAGTAATAGAGATGTGTGTTTTGTTATCTTCAATGACATCCTACTGATACTTTGTCACGACAATATTCATGATGATGATCAATGTTTAACTATGTGGGAGCTAATCTTTCCTTTTTTTCTTTTGGGTGGTTTATTTTTCAGACAGCTTGATGATAAATCAAAGAAATGATGCGTCTCTTGAGACTAATAAAAGATAGGCTTACAAGTCTTTGCCGTCTAATGTGTGTTTCATTTTGTTTTTGGTCTGTTCTGTTGTTTTCATAGCTGGAACTCACAGGTTCGAATTTCATCTCTCGGCATCAGTGTCACTCAGTCAGGTCACATTTCCGCCGATTTACCCAGGATCTGTTGAGACCTCATTCTTATAGTTCTTATGTTGACACTTGGCAATAGATTTGTCCCGATCCAGCTAACGGCTGAGAATCCCCGTCTAATTTTAGAAGTAGGGTACAAACACTCCAAGCTCTTATCTTTCATTGTCATAGAAAGACACATAAAAATTGCACTGGACCGGTGACAATTGTTCTCGGAACTCGTGGTGAAACAGTAACAAACATCAGTAGATGTTCTATTTTTATGAGGGGGTACAAACACTCCGGCTGGGATTTCCAGGTTTTTGATTAGTGGAATATGAACGATTGAAAGGGCACGAAAATGATAAGGAGCATAATATTCTACAAATCCCTTGTCAAAACTACAATATTCAAAGCCAAAGTGTTAACATAATATGTGGTCTTTACTCACAGCCAAAGTGTTAACATATGTGGTTAATATTCACAACCGAAATGTTTACATGTGTGATATATAACGTTCCATATTCAGGACTATTCGATTAACCCTTTAACTAGTGAGAACGTCTTCTTATAATTATTATGTTGGCAGGTTTGCAGTAAAGAAGCTACTTGAAAGACAAGAAACAAACTATGCAAAATGTCTAAACATTTCTAGACATGTCTTAACTACAACATTCGCGGCCAAAGTGTTAACATATCCGGTGTATAGATTT
>JBCEWB010630213.1:0-17794 GCA_039654565.1 Peronia peronii
CGTTTTCTTTGAGTAACATTCAGTTTAATCAACCAAAATATCAACATCGAGGTGCGCACGCTTGCCATACACTTTAAATGGCAGGGCTATATTTAAAAATTCTCCTACGGAGGCCGTGAGTTCTTTTCTAGTATATATATATATATTAAAATTCTACGACAGCATCCCTCCTCCCCCCCCCCCTTTCACCCTCTTTTTCCCATCTTCTCTTCATCCATCCTTCCTTCTTCTGGATTATACAGCTTACTTCTTCTGGATTATACAACTGATTGGCATGTAGTAATTACATACCTGGGGCCAGAAAATAGGTCATCCATCACATATAATGCACTGACATAATTCATGAATCAAGGAGACTGGATGGAGGAGACGGATGATGCATAAATCACGAGTGGCAGCTAAAGTTTGCATGTTACACATGTTTTCAATAACTGTCCAAGGGTGAAGTTAATGAAGTTTGTTTAAGCCGATGTCTGTGGGTGAGCAGTTATGCTTCGTGTGCATAAATCCTGTTTTTTGTTCGTTGTTCTTGCTGTTGTTGCTCTTACTGTTGTTGTTGTTGTTGTTGTTGTTATTGTTGTTGTTGTTGTTGGTGGTGGTGGTGGTGATGGTGGTGGTGGTAGTGGTTGCTGTTGTTGTTGTTATTGTTGTTGTTTTTGTTGTTTTTGTTGTTGTTGTTGCCTTTGATATTTCTACTGTTGCTGCTGTTGTCTGTGCCTTAGTTATGAACAATGTGCAAAAGTCCTTGCTGACCTGAAGTCACGAAGTGGAGATTTTGTGTTAGTCGTTCCGATTGTTGTTACTGGTCTTGTTGTTTGTTAGTATTGTTGTTATTCTTTTGGTTGTCTGTGTTATAGATATGACAACTGCGAATAAACCTTGCTCACTGGGGAAACATCTTGTAGTTATTTATAGTGGTGATTGTTTTTTTACGATCATTATTACTGTTGTTGTTGTTGTTGTTATGCTTGTTGTTGTCTATTCTTATATGATTCGCCTCCCCCGCCGGGGCCCGGGGTTTATAAGTACATGTAGGTTCTCTGCTCCCACATGCAGGCGGTGTAAGCCCGCCATCTCCTATGGAGTGTCATCCTCGACATTCCAGGGGAGACATCTTTTCTCTCTCTCTCACCTTGCTCCTGTCTCACTTTCTTTCCTCTCTTCTTTTTGACGTGTAAACGTATCTTACCATGTTTGACACAATATAGCCGATGTGTCGTCAAACCCCAATACAAACAAACAAACAAAACAATATGATTAGCCTGAGTAAATCCTCCGACTATAAGATTTTTTTTTGGTACTTTCTTTACTGTGATTGTTGTTATCATTTCTGCTGTTAGAAATGTGCATTTTGTCCTTACTACTTATAGCTTAGTTATGATTACCATGAATAAATCCTGCTCATAGCCTGGGATTTTTTGTTGTTGTTGTTGTTGTTGTGGCTGTTGTTATTGATGGTGTTATTGTTTTTGTTGCTTTATATGTCATTATTATTGTGCCATTTCTCTTGTTGTTATGACACTCTCTCTCTCTCTCTCTCTCTCTCTCTCTCTCTCTCTGTGTGTGTGTATGTGTGTTACAGTTGTTATTATTATCTATGTTGTGTTTGTAGTTATTGCAGTTTTCTACTTGTTTTTGTTGTCCTACTTTGTTACAGGATGGGCAAATTGTAGAGAACATAACAATATCGGCCAGCTCTATTTCGGTTAGAAGATAATTCTGTTGCAAAAATATCACGGTGAGCTTAATTTTTAATAAGAAGACTATGTATTACATAACTTTGCTCATTTGCAATTAGCAAATCTTTGTGTAATGCTATTAGCCACAGGCTAGAAGATGTTATTCGGCACGTTATGCTTTTTGAGATTTCTGTAGATGATGATGCTGAACATAGGCAGGTGTGCATTCACATTAATATCCATGTGACTATTACACATTTACGTTCATCTGTAATCCTCACAGTCTTTGAATTGCAGAAATTGCGTTTATATATATTTTTTTTCCGCTGGCACATGTCCATGTTTAACATGTATTATTGTTGATTTATGTATCTTAGCATTTATTTGCTTATTTATTTTAAAATAACTGATATAACTTGAGGACCACCCGCACATGAAACATGAAAGGGAATCCCTATCTACGTTTCGATCAGACGGGCTGGAACTGACGAAACAACAATAACAACAACAAAAACAACAAAAGTGTATAATGTGACGCTGCACTTTTCATACTCTCCCTGTGGAAGCCAGGCATTGCGTACATTTGCAAAACACATTTTTCATCATAACTAGTTTTTTTTCTTTTTCAGCTATTCAAATCACAACTGTCCACTGGAGAGAGACACGCGGCCGCATCATCTCATTCTTTAGATATGCATTTTATTCACTCGCTGTGCGTTTTAGGACAGATCACAAAACAAGGTCTCAATTTTCTCGATACAGAAGTTTTCACCAAAAAGGGGGAAGGGAGGGGGGGGGGGGAAGGGAGAGCACTGTTAAAGTACAGAAAAAATATCCAGATAATGAGGCTATTTTTTGGCAAACCGCACGTTATTCCAGAGACATAAAAAAGAAAGAGATACTGCGCAGACTAATCTCTGCCAGTCATGGAGGATTTATCAAATCATTGCCTTGGTCTAACGGAAGCAAGTCCTTGATAGCTTCATAACAGCTTGGTCGCCTACATCCGAATGCGAGAATTGCCTCAGAGACATAAAAATGATTGTTTCTTTCAGGCTGAATCTGGGTGGAAGAGAGCAATCGGTACAATTTGGTTATTTTGAGTTAGTTACTTCGTAATTTCATTTCATATGATATAATCTATAGTAGGCAATGCTGTATGATGTTTGAATCATCGTTTAGGAGCGACTTAAACCTAGCCTAGATACCTCCTAGACAAATTTATTCGATTTCGTTTTGGTATTAAAACATTTCTTTCCAGTTTTATTAGATATGAGATATACATTTAAATTACAACGTTGTGCTTTTATGCTGACATTATTAACTTATGATCCCGTCCTACTTCAGATGTAAAAAACATTTTTTATTTTCATTTTCTCGCCAACCTCTTTCAAAGAGAAAAGCTCTTTGTAGAAATACTTATAATTGAATTATATCAAACAGAGCCTTCTTTTTTTCTTCTTTTACAGCATAAATATCGTTCAAAGTCAATTTTGCGTTTCTATTGAGATTCATTATGCGGTTCATTTTCTTCCCTTGACGCACTAAACTGGAAGAGTTCACATTTGTGGAAGCTTTAAGCGTGGTCTTTAACTCTCACATACACTGAGATTATGACACTGTTAAACGATCTTCCTTGGACCGTTAATTAGATCAGTGTTTATAAGCCCTGTAATGGAGGGGACAAATTGTAAACATATCTCAAGTTACACCACGCGTATCTCTGAGCACTCATGTAACCTTGAGGAAAAGATTCTGAAAAATAGACACACACATAAAAAAGAACGAAGAAAGGGATAAAGAAATAAAGATAGAATGAATGTTTGAAAGAAGAATGAATGAAGGAAAGAAAAAGAGGAGGACAGAAAGATAGAAACAAAGAAACCAAAAAAAAAAAAATAAAGAGTAAACAAACAAATAAACTAACAAACATAGAACCAGAAAAAAAAAAAGCACAGTGGATGGAGGTTGGACAGAGTAAGCAAATCGGGCTAAGACCGATCAATATTACGATGGTCCTTTTCTGAGATAGAGGCCATGGACCACTAGGCCTCCAATCGGCCCAGTCCTGAGACGGGTCATCATTTCATTCCACCAGTAATTGCCTCTTCTCACATTATCGTCCAAGCATCTCTTTTGTGTGATTTGTAGCCTATCCTTTTAGATGTTTTCCTCGAGATTCCAGCCGGGGATGGGAATGATGGTGCGCCATTTTTCTGGTTTTCCCAGTATATGTTGTATCAAGCGCCCTGTCCACCCCCCCCCCCTCCCCCCCCCCCCTTCCTCTCATATTGAATCATTTTGACCAGTTATATTGCTTCCCTTTGAAGGGCACAAAAGATGTTGAATACAGTAAAAGGGGCGAAATCACTTTTCTTCCGGGCATTTCAAAGATTAATCATCAATAAAAAGTAATAATAATAATAAACTAGAAGACAACTCACGGCCTTCGTGGAAGATTATTTAGACATATTGGTATTATTATGTCAAACCGATACTGCCCTGCGTCGTATTAAGGCGTATGACAAGCGTGTGCACCTCGAAGTTGGTGTTTTGCATGATTAAACTGAATGTTACTCAAAGAAACGTATTTGGTGTTTTAAACGAGTCATTCTGTATCAGACTGTATAATTCGGATCAAACACTCTCGCGAGTTTACTATTCAATTACTATAGGCTGTTTAGAATAACGTCAACCATGGCAACCTTTTTTCAGCATTATGTAAGTAGAAGGTGCAACAAGATTGGTGCAACAAGATTGGTGCAACAATGTTGTGTGCCAAAGTTCATGGATACGTTCAGTAGTTTTGGAGTCCATAAGCCTTTCATTGGTGTTGTTGCAGATTTATAGTACAGATAAATAAATAAATAATATAAGAAAATAAATAAATAAATAAAATTGTAAACAACACAAAATAGACAGTGATTGATATTTTTTTAGATTTATAAGGATTTGAGCGCCTAATAGGCAGCCACCATGTATGCTTCCCAGAAAGCTGAGAACGTTTATGAATGCCTTCTTTAGGTCTGTCGGGGTAATAATAGATTGTAAAGCGCTTAGAGCCTATACTATACCGGGATAAGAGCTATATAAATGCTCTCGTTTATTGTTGTTATTATTAATTATTAAAATCAAAAACGGTAAAATTACTACGATAAAAAAAAACAGTTTTCTTACTCCATTATTTTTTTTTCATAACGTTCGTTCCAAGAGTGCAAAATTGATTCCCCCCCCCCCCTCCCCCCTCTACACTGCTTGTTCAACACCCCTTATGTCTGGCAAGGGGAAGTAATGGAGCTGGCTAGAACGGTTCCCAATTTCTTGCTTTACATGTTTTTGATTGGTTCGTTCCCATATCTATACATTCTTGATCTACTCTGGATACTGTATTCTAAAGCAGTGAAATCGTGTTATCATTATTGATTATAACCCAGGGAGGCAGTTGAGATACAAAGAAATACGCAATAAAAGTCTAGCTATATCTTTGTAGCAAGAAGCAACAGTTATGCTCAAGAGTGTATGAAAGACAAACCAAATCGTTACGCACGGCATAGAACGTAACGACATGATTCATGCAAATGAAAAACAGCTCAATAAATGTGCTTAACAAGAAACATCCAAGGTGTTTTATTGGGAGGAATAAATACATAAATATATTTCTATCAGCACAAACGACCACATCGTGCAGTTATGAAAATGAATATTACTTTTAAAGGTTTTTACCTGATTCTCTCGGTAAATTAAGCACATGTATATGTATATTTTTATACCTATTTGTCTCTATGATATGGCATATTGTTTGTCTATCTGTCTGAATGTCTGTCTGTGTATCTACCTCCCTGCCTGTCTACCTACCTGACTAGCTACTTACCCACCTACCAATCTATCTACCAATCTACCTACCTACCTACGTATCTACCTACCTACCTACGTACCTACCTACCTACCTACCTACCTACCTATCTGTCTGTCTGTCTGTCTGTCTGTCTGGCTGGCTGGCTGTCTATCTGTCTGTCTGTCTGTCTATCCGTCCGTCCGTCCGTCTGTCCGTCCGTCCGTCCGTCCGTCCGTCCGTCCGTCCGTCCGTCCATCCATCCATCCATCCATCCATCCATCCATCCATCCATCCATCCATCCATCCATCTATCTTTCTTTCTTTCTTTCTTTCATTCTTTCTTTCTATCTATCTACTCATCTAAAAACCTGCCCATTTTCTTGCCAGTGAACACTACTTTCCTATCTACCTCCCCAGGTACTTGCCTGTTTCGCTGCCTGCCTGCCTGCCTATCTAGCTATGTTCCTACCCATCTATCTGTTCATCCGTCTTTCATACAACAATCACTTCATTGTTCAAGCAGCTGAGTCTGACATTTACCAATGGTTTTTACCCTCTGATACGAGGTTTTTTTTTCTTTCCCTTTTATTTTTGTTCACCCTTATGTAACCTCATCATTTAGCTTGTCACTTAGTTCTGCGCTTGTTTGGCACAAACAGATCTTAGCAGTTTTAATCAGTCTAAGGTATTCCTGTCTGTCACGCAATAAAACCTCTTTAAAATACATTCCTCATAATTCTAGCAATTCGTTTTATAGCGTTCCAACATGTCTAGATTTTTAACAGAGAATTATGTTCGTTTTGCCACGACCTACTGAATGTCCTCCCTTTTCGTATCCTCCTCTCCTTCTTCTTTTTATATTTATATTTTTTAAAGACCAGTCACGCTGTCTTTTCTAAATATAAACCAATCCTCACTTCTGAAAAAAAAAAAAGAGAATGGTAATGAATGACATGGGAAAAAAGACAAATTCTTTCACAACCAAAAACTTACAGCTGAAGTAGAGCTGAAAAGAAAAACCCAGAAAACTTTCAGAGAGGTTTGACACAAGTTTTCATGATCTGAAGATCAGCCTTTCGGAAAATCGACAAAAATTGTCTTTTCAACTTCAAAGGTGGGAGGGGGTAGTTTTGGAGAGTGGGAATTGGAAAACGAGAAGGGATGGGAAGAAGGCAAGGGGGTGGGGGGGGGGGGGGGATTTACAGTCTTGATGGCACTTTTAATTAATTCTTTAAATTTTTCTCCTGCAGTTCACTGACCGTATACTAATTTTAGGCTCATCAACACAACTGCTTTCCTCATAACAAAAATAACGAGCATGAAAAATTATACATAACTGTAATAGTGGTGTCATTCTTAAAAAAATGAAGGACGACAAAGTAGATCTAATCATTCTCAGAACGTATCCAAAAAACAAATAAGCATGAATTAGATAGTAAAATAAAATACATAATTAAAGCTTTGATAACATTTCGTTAAGGGTGCAAAAAAAAAAAGTTAACTGATTAATCTAAACTTTAATGATCCAAAGATCTTTGAAGTTGCAAAGTTAATTGTTGGACACTCTGTATTATGACTTGCAAATGGGACAAAATTATTTATTTGATTAGTTGTGTACGCTTTTCTTGCTCAGGGTATCGTTTATGATCCAGTGTAGCACAGTGCAAGAATTAGTTTGCTGAGTATTAAAGAAAATTACTGCATTATTTGACCAATTAAATATTATCTACGAATACTAGAATGTCCTCATCAATGTATGACGTTTCACCGTGATAATGTTGTATATAATCTACTATCAGATATGCCTTAAGTCTGCATAATTATCATCTTTTAAAAAGTTACTACAATGTGGTTAGGGAAATTGCAGTTAAAAAACATATTCCATTTCTGTTGGTTTAAATTCTTTTAAAAACTCTACTTCTAACACAAAAAGAACACATTATCTTTACTAGATGACCAGATGTAGGGCGAGACGATCTTCCACACCAATGGACTGAACAGACCTTAACTTACTGATGAGACAATCTAATTACATCTCCTTTAACTAGCCACTACCACTGGACTTGTCTCAGCACTGTATGGTCATTAGATTAACTTCTTTCTTGCATGTCTAACAATCCAGTTAGTCGTCCCATTGACAATTATCCCCCCCCCCCCCTTTCCTTTGAGATTATTCCTCCTTGAGTGTCTACAAGGCTGGGCAAAGGAGCATTGATTTAGTGCAGAACTGGCAACCGGAAGAGGTAACGGAAGCTCATGAAAGCTCGGGCAGTGGTCAGAAATTTGGCGTATCTTTGTTCTGACAGGCTGATTGTCTGTGGGGCAGCTCTGCACTGGACTCGCTCTGAATATTCACACAGAGAGTGGACATTATATCTATGATATTAAGTCGACTGTACATTATACAGTACGACATTTAATTTATTTTATTTTAATTTTATTTTTACTTTTATTTGTTCTTTTTTATTGTGTTTTTATGTATTTATTTATTTATTTATTTATTTATTTATTCTCTTACCTAATAGAAGGTGGACAACTACAAATTTATAACACAAAAAACGCTAACACCCAATGTTATACTTTGGCTTTATTGAGTACTGGGACTCCACTGGATACTGTGGGGAGGTGCATGGGGAACTCACACTGACAAACTTAGCCACGGCCCGAATTGACAAGAACTGCCAAAAAAATCCCTCAGGTAGGCTGAAAGGCTCAATATTACTAAAGAAGCCTTTTTTTCTTTTTCTTTCTCGTTTTTTTGACTTACGTCTTCTGCCATGTCCCAGATAAAGAAAGCAACAAACATTCATTTAAATTCTGGCCTCATCGATAAGAGAACACAGGTAGTTTTCTCAAAATTTGAATCTTATCACTAGGTACACCTGCATTTCCGCTCCTCATATAATCGGAGGGTAGGCCGAGTGCACTGTGCACATTTTTCATGTGAAAATATGGCAAATTAACTTTTGATACCAAAAAATACCACAAAGTTATAGTGTAGAACTATAACAAAAATATGTCTTGCTGTCAAATGCTTTTTACACTATGATGTTAGGATGTGACAAAAAAAAATGTCGTTATAAAATGCCACACTTATGCCATAAAATTACAGAAAAAAAAATATTGCGGTAAAATATACGGTAAAATTGCTTGTAAATTCACACAAATCGTAAACACTGGCAAAGAGTATCGGGGTCATTTCAGTTAAAATGCTTGACAGTTGCTCCATCTTTCTTCTTGATCTATTTTCTTTCATTGTTTCAATTAAAAGCAGCATTGCATTACTTATTCTTGACAGCGCAATGGATTTCACAATGTAAATAAAAGAGTCCTCTTCCTCTTCCACGTGACAACTCATCATGCTAAACAAATGACGCCCTCACCCCTATAACGTGAGCATTGGGAGTGCTAGAACAAGCATGAAGCTTTGAAGATGTCACAAAAAGAGGTCAGGTTATTGTATTCAGTCCATTAATATTTTCGTTAACGAGACGAACTCTTGGCTCCAAATCTTGTTTTTGGATATCTTTTTCTCAAGGATATGTCTCATCCTGCTGTGGTCAATGAGAGTTGCAGGGCAAAGGCATATGTAAAGCCTTTTACACGATTTGTAAAGAAATGTAAAAATAAGACTACTTTGCACGTTGAGCGATGCGATGATGAATGTACTTTTCAAAGACCGATACGCTACTGAACCATATTGTGTCCTCATTGGTTTGGTGCAACATTCAAACTGGCCAGCGGACACTCCAGACAGTGTTAGGACAACAAGAGCTGTCACCTTCATTGTCTTACATGTCAGCAGAGACCTATCGATTGCCAGAGTCCTTATGGCCTTTGTTCTTATGCCACCACGGAGTCAATGACCTTTGCCAAAATAGCCGCAAGCTATTCTACAACTGGTTATTTCAACTGAAGAAAGTGTGGAGCTACTGTATGACTTTGTCAATGAATGTCCTATACAGTGGAATCGCATCCTACCAGTTTCGTGCACCATATAAATAGTGGGAGCTGCTGCCTCTACAGTTACTATTTTGGCAAAACGTTTCTTTGCCACATTTCCAAATAAACCTTTATATTTTATTAGAAACTGAAACTATTTTATTTTGACAACACTTTGATAAATCCACCTCACAGAATGTGACAGCCTTACGTCTTACAGCCTGGGCAGGAAATATACATGAACAAGAGAAGTAGAGAACCAAAAAAAAAAAAAAAATGAACGAAATTTTGTTACAGGAAATCGTGGGTGGATAGAAGTCCTGTATCGGAAGGCCTGCATATCAAAGCTTAACATAATCCGGGAAGACACTCTGCATTCAATTTATAATCATTTGAAATATTCTGAAAAAAGTCGATGTAACAACTATTCGTGAGCGTCCAGAAATTTATTTCTGCCATCTGTGATCCGCTTATCATCTTGTGGTAATTATCACGAGTCTGCCTTCTTCATGATATTTTCGTCCATGTTTTTTCTTAATACATGTGAATGTGAACGTATCTTGCATATATTTATACAGTGCCTGATCAACTATGGCTGGAATTTCCTTTTGAGGACAAGTGAAGTTTATCTTGTCTATTTTATCTGATCATACAAGTTGCCTGTTACACACGCGGAGGATCTTTATTGAGTTTGTTATTCTCTTGTTCCTGGGCATATTGCATGAGTCTGAGGAAATCTGCTTTGTATAGTAAAGTATTGTATAGTTACATTTGTCATATGTTTGTCTTTTGAGAGAAGGAAATTGATATCATAATGTGTTCTGCTTTGTTGCCCTGTGTTCTATAAACTGAGTCACTTACAGTGTCCGATTCTTGCTGTATTTGAAGGTACATCCTTTTGTGATTTTGTTTTTCTATTTTATTTATTCTGTATTTTATACTAACATTGCGTTATCTGACGGTTTTATAATACTGAGTTCTACGTTTCGTTCTATTCTTTTAAGCTTCAGCATAGTTAATAGAAAACATGAAAATAGGTCAAAACTGAAAGTTCAAAGCAAAATCTCTGGCTTATTCTTCTATACAGTATCTACATCTCGTCACTCAACGAAAGAAAACAAACAAAACATTCACAAAACATCTGACGGTAAATCTGGACTTCTTAGACAATAACTTTGATTTCTCCCACATGTCGAGCCTGATATTACCCCCAGCCATCATGCCCAAGCTTTAAGGGTAATAAGGTTTTCTCGAGTTGTGGTAGATGCGGTCTTAATAGCGACAGCCATGTCCTGATCCTCTCGCTAGACCTGTTCTGAGTAGTGAAATCGGTGGGGTGTCCTACTATATTGTGCTCACTCTCAGGGAAAGTCAGTAACGAAAACAACTTTACACAACAAGGCAAGTCATGAGGTCTATCTCGTGATGGTTGTATCAAGTTAAGTAAGGCGTTTTCAATGTGAAGGCCACCAGTAGTTACAAAAGAGAGATTGTAAGGTGTTAGTAGTTCTCATTTCCATGTCTTGAATTGTACATATACTTATTTTTAACTTACTAATTTTGATAGACATAACAGATTTGTCTAGATCCCTGAGGCAGTATATATACCAATGTGTCATTAAAAGCCTCGGGAATAGGTTTAAAATATATGTTTAGGATTGAGGAAATAATGACTTCCGAAATCTAACTTGCTAAGGAATCTTTTTTTTAAGGGGGGGGGGGGGGGAGAGAGAAAGGGGGGAGGAGGAGTGTTTGAGAAGGAAAACATATTTGTGATTTCAGTCTTAGTCATTGGAGAATCTTCAATGGCCTTATCAGTGAGCTTGCTACAAAACCTTTAAAACAGTCAAGGCTTAAACAGTTTTTCGTTATTGATAGCACAGAGCAAAATGAATTCAATGAATCGAACAAGTATGAATTTTGTTGTTGTTGTTGTTGTTGTTGTTGTTGTTTGTCGTTTGTTGTTTGTTGTTGGTTGTTGTTGTTGTTGTAGTTGTTGTAGTTGTTGTTGTAGTTGTTGTCGTTTGTTGTTTGTTGTTGGTTGTTGTAGTTGTTGTAGTTGTTGTTGTTTGTTGTAGTTGTAGTTGTAGTTGTTGTTGTTGTTGTTGTTTTTGTTGTTGTTGTTGTTGTTGCTGTTGTTGTTGTTGTTATGGGAAAAGGACAAAAAAAAATATCCTTAAAATTGATCTTGAAGCGACCATCAGACGTTATAACTACGCTGTGTCCTACCTTTGAGTGCGATATTAAGATGTTTGTCCTTGCTGGAGAGTATTTAGGCTGAGCTCAACGTTACGGCCAATAAACATCACAGAGATCTGAATTTGCTGGAAAACTACATGATACCGAACATGACCTAAATAAAGACTGCCTCGTGCCCAGGCAAATGCCCGTGCGACGGCTTGTAACAGGCTATAAAAAAAAGTATTATCTATAGGAATGCGAACGACCTGGGCAGCCCAGGGCAGACTGGAACAGACTTACTCTCAGAGTCAGAGTAGTTGTATAATGTATGCAATCTTTCAATCCAAAGAGAGCGGTTGTCTTTAAAAGTTGTACCCAGTTCGGCCACAGGAAAATTAGAATTTGGGACAGACATTTCGATTTTTTTTAAGTGCCCTGACAGCCGCTTCGCTGTCTTGAGACAAAAGTTCTTTAATGTATGTGACGTATGCACAGGATCTCTAAAATATTTTCGCCAGGTTTCCCTACCTAAGGAGCCAGGAGAAGATTAAACCATTGAAAACATTCTGATTCCGTCCATGGGAATTCGAACTCAAGCCCCTTTACCCGAGAGGCAGATGCCTAACCCTCCGACCACGGCACCCCATAATCTTAGATTTCTCTTAGGTTTCCAGCTGCGTGGATTTATGTAGGAATTGTGAGAGTGTGATAAGGCATCTGGCTCTCCGCTCTATCGCTTTAATCCTGCTGGGACAAACGCCTGTGCTACTCTTAAGTAATGGATCGCTCTTAATTAGCTCTACGGTGCCAGAACTGGATCAAAGTTACTCAACCTGCCTTGAAGTTTGGTCTATCGTCACGCCTAATCTTGACCATTAACAACTGTTTCTTGCCTCCTCTGATATTTAGACAAAACAAAAGAATGTAGGATAAAGCACGGCATTTTAGTTCTCGTGCAATGGGGTATGATATAGCAGGATACAGTAGTTCACCATGTTTTAGCAAAGACGGAGCATATCATAGAAAGTATAGCGAGATGGGGTCATGGATCGTGAGCATGTACAATGTCTAGAAATGATGGAAGCGTGAGAAGACCCATCCCTCACCGTCTTCTGTTACGCATACCACTAGGCCTGTGCTCACGATCATGGTGGGCCCTTAGAGGAACTGAGTTGACTGGTTCGGCTGGCCTCTGGCTTTCTGTACCTTGTAACTGCATTTATTATGATAGTTTGGGGCAGTGTATGTAATTTTGATCCTTCACTATCACTTCTGCCGCCGGTTTCTTTACATTTGCATCTGAGACTCTCATTTTCCGCTCCCTAGTCTTCGAGAGGAATTGAAATACTGTATTATTTTATATAGAGATACTTAATATATGCGGATTCCATGGGAAGAAGGGGCATAGTCACAATTTACATCTTTAGAAAGTTACTTTCCTTGACCTCTAACTAGCTTTATTTTCTTCTTCATATAGACGTGTGTTTTCAAAAAAAGGAACAAGTCACATTGTAAGAATATTTTTAGTTGTCACTATTCAGTTGAAAATCCGAATCTCTAAATGTCAAAATTAACCTTTCTCTTCATTCACAATTTGCGACTGTTCTCGTTCCTCCCGTAGGCTCGTCATATCCTTCAAACGAATACTGCAGTGATAAAAATGAGCGGTCTTCCACGAAAATGAGATAAAATCTAATGTGCTATATGAAATAGTAGCAGCCCATAAGCAGTAACAGGGGCCATATTGAAGTAGAATAGAAAACAAATAAAAAACAATAAACACATCTTTTCAATAAAAAAAAAAATAGAATAGGGAGTAGCTGGATAGGCAGGCTGCTGGCGATCCCCCCCCCCCTCCCCCCCAAAGCGAAGACAGGATTTTTTAAGACAGGATTTTTAAACATTTTTTTTCTCAAAAGTGAGGACACGATTCTTTTTTTTTTCTTTTTTCTCTCGTTTTTTTTTCTTTCTCTTTTTTTCTCTTTGGGGGGGGGGGGGGTCAAAAGTGAAGACAGGATTTTTTAAGAAAGAAATTTTTTTTCTCTTGTCTTTTTTTAACAAAAAACCGTCGAGATAACCTCCACCAGGAGGTTGAAAGACGTATGTAGAACGTAACACAGCCCATAAGAATATTTGGCTATGTAGGAAATGCGTCTATCAGTCTCCTATCTTATTCTTTGTCTTAGCTCCACTTTCCTTGAACACATAAGCGTTGCCATGGCGAATTATAATAGACTATAAAATGTAAGTGCCCTGCGTCAATACCATCATTTTACCCCAGACTTTCTCCCACATGGGACATTTGTCCTAGACTCAGCCATCGTGTCGATCACCCACCCAGCACACCAGAGAGCTACTCTTACGTCATCCCAACAACACAATTCCTTATAGACTAGACTCTAATATGAGCTAAGGCGAAAATCACGTCACAGTATCTCCAGTCCACAGCCCACCAGTCCTCCGTATTTTCACTACACAATAATACCACGTCGTGTTCTTCAACTGGATCCACGATGATGAACGTCACCACATTGACGAACTGACAGTTTGGTAACATGATAATGGCAATATTAATATAATAGATAGCATTTATATATCTCTAGGTGCTTTACAATCTATTGTTGTCCAAATGGAGACAATCACACAGGATCTCACCTTCCTGGGACGCATACAAGGTGGCTGTCTTTAGGCACTCAAATTCTTATCAGTCTCACAATCTCATTAGCTGTCTATAGCCGGGTATCCATTATAAGACGGGTCATCCCCAGGAAATGTGTGTAAATTGTCTTCCCTACGGACAAAATGTGGAGACCCGTTAGGATTCGAATCAGGAACCTTTGAGCCCGACAGCCCAATTACTTGACCACCGACATCACCAAATGCCACAAAAGAACTCGTTTCCCACACCAGCGACACTAGAAAATACTGTCACTTTCATAACTGAGATAAAACAATGTGACGTTTGAACAATATAATAATGCCAGAGAGCAGTCTCTCGCTGGAGCCTCGACAGTAGCGGTGTTGACAAAAACTGTTACGCTCATGAACAAAAAGAAAATCAATGTGATATTTTGACAACATGAAACTGCCACAAGTCTTATCTTGCTGGAGCTACCATGGTGAATATTGGTATTGTCGTGAACTAACATGAAACAAAGCATTCTTCTCCAACTAAGCCAGATTGGTGGGTCAAACAGGAACAAGCTACAGGGGAAGTTGATTTCCTCTCGCCTGTCACACCGATCTCCCGACCGAGATGTTCTGATAAGGATGGAATTTGACGGCGACATCAGCCCAGTGTCCGAGAGCCAATTTGGGAACGCAAAGATCTTTTGACAGTGTGTCCGTAGACCGGAACTGAGTGTAGATAACCTTCTCTCCGGAGTGTTACAGTATCATGTGTAGGACCATGGCCTTCAGGTTTGTTGGTATTGTTTATAAAGATTGTGAAATGAAAGGAGAAAGATTTAGTCCATAGATTATCTTTAACAAAAGCAAAATAACTGTCTCTTGAACTGTCTCCCCACCTTGGTCCCTTCTCCTATTATGGTTTATTTTGTCGTATCTCGACACCGCGAGAGTTAACTTTCGTGCTTTGTAAAAGATACAGCTATAAGTCACTCCTTTTTTAACAACAGCGTAAATGAGGTTCATGCCAAAAATTTGAAGCTGATGTCTCTTGGCATTTCTAAGTATAAGAGCTATCAAATAATGCCATTTAAAAAAGTATTATACTGTTGATATTAGGCGCAGTTCAATAAAATCATAACGGTATAACTCAACAAATTAATGATTTGTACCAAAAACATCTTTTTCTCAATATCTCAGCTGTGCTGAAAATGAGTAATGTTATTAAATGTAGAGCATTGACCATATAATTATAGAAACACGCCAACACTGTAAGCTACGTCTCGCACAGGAAGAATCAACTCATAAGAGCCCTCAGCCCACAGACCTTTAAATTTATAGCACTCATCTCGTCCGTCGACTCTTATGGCTGAGCTGAAAGCCAAATTGCTCACCGATGAATGCTCTAGCCCACATAACTGTCCGATCTAACAAGCTTTTGTATTTCCAGATCATTTAATTTTCATTTACCCTCAAAGCGTTGTTTGAGTGTTGAGGGTTTTTTTTTTCCTCCTCTTCTTTTTGTTCTTCTCCTTTAGCCCCAGCGATAACTGAGGGACATTACAGTAACCGCAGTGTTTCTACAATGATATGTCTGCTGTGTGCGTGAAGAGAGGATCTTCATGTCGGAAAAACTTTTTCTGAGACAGAAGAAGTAAAAATGTTATATTGGCCAAAAAGGTGATTCTTGCAAAATTGCTCGATTTCGTATCAAAGAACGCGTGCTTTTTCGCAAAAATGTATGAATTTGAGTAAACTATAACTGCTTGTTGAATGACCTAGGAATAAAATTACTTAACTTCTAAAAGATTTTACTTTCTCTGAAGTGGTCGTTATTCACCATGTCATAAAACAAGTAACATCTCAAAAACTCGTCTTCTAGAGTTCTTTTCACAAAACTAAGATCCAGCTTTGCTCACCGCCAATGGTTCTGTTCCATTTGGAATTACTCTCTTCTCAGAGCCAAGAAAGTCCAGCCTCTGGGCCCTTTTCTCAGGCTATCAGACATATTTATTCGCATCAAGTAAATAACAGTTGATCGCTAGATAGCAACGCAGATCGGGTATATGACGAAGTATTGCGTGATATTTGGAAAACCATTTAAACGCAAAATTTGATGAGCAAGGTATTGAGCAGATCAGCCCCTTGACATTTCTAGGGTGGAAATTAAATGTATGTGTTGGCTAATGACAACATTGAATGAAGAGTCGCGGGAATGCTATATACATTCTTTTTTCCCTTTTTTGTTGTGTGTATGAAGAAAATTAAGATCACAATGATGATCTAAATGTCAGTTTATATTTTTACATCGAGCAACCCTCCTTCTTTCTCTCTTCCTTTATTCCTTCATTCCTTTTTCGCTCTTTTTTTCTTTTCCATCTCCCTCTTTCTTTCTGTCTTTTTTCACCCTCTCTTTCTTTCGTTTTGTTTTCTTCATTTCCTTCCATATTCTTTCTGTCTTGCCTTCTTTCTATCTTTCTCTCCTTTTCTCATTCTTTCTTTCTTTATTCTTCTAAAAGGACAACTGGCTAATAAAGAAGATGAAGGAGGCTTTAATTCCGAGAACACTTGACCTACTCTTTCGGCACTGAGTTAACTATTCTTGGACGGAAGCTCTAATTTTTGTATTCAGTTTCTTTTCTTCTTGTTCTTCTTTTAATCCACCCCGCTTCTTGAAAATCGCCTCTCACTCCGGAAGACAGCCTTAATCTTGGCCGGGCTATTTTGCGAGGCCCATCCTAATTAGTATTCTCTAGGAATGAACGAGAACTCTTTGTTGACAAAGCCACGGACATAATGGGAACAGCATGGCCATGGGGAAAGTTTGAACAGGAAACCTTTACAAACAGTTGCAAACAGCAATATTAAGAACAAATATATCCACTGAAGAAATTTAACTCTTAACAGTCGTAACCTCAGTATGTCCATTTTCATACAAAATTGAGATTCAGTGCATCGTCAGGTAGGCGTCAGACAGAGAAAGTCATATGTTGTATGTCATATGCAGGTTCCAGCTTTTAGCGCCTTGCTGTAAATGGACAGATAAACAGAAGTAATAGCAAAAACACAGGGCAAGATAAACGTCGCTTTTCATCTGACGAAATCCACAAGTGACACCCAGTTCCAGTCAATACACAAAAAGTTGTACGTTGTGAGTCGGTCGCCGTTCAAAGCGTTAGCCAACACCAGAATTGTCACTCCTGAGGTAAAGTGAAGATTGCGTACCTAAAACATTCAGGAACGGTCTCGTGTAAAACAAGGCGGGCAATGTTAGCTCGGGTTTATTGATGAACTGACCCTCACATTAAAAATTTGTGCGCAGATACTTGTAAGCCGAGGGCAGGAAGAGTCAACGACTGGCTGAGATACTCAGAGACCAGGTTGTGACTCGGCACGGCGGCCTCGTATCACACTTTCGGTGTTAGCAAGCATAGTAATGAACAAAGTAAAAACGGGCTCTCCTCCTGCCCCCCCCCCCACCCCCAATCTGTTTCTCCCCCTCTCTTTTTGTTTTTGTTTGTCCTTCCCT
>JBCEWB010630322.1:0-17794 GCA_039654565.1 Peronia peronii
AATTCTGCATCATTTCGACGTGAGGATTTCTGTTGTGATTTCTCCACCATTGTGTTGTCTCATCTGCATTCACCGCCTGATCGCCACTTGTTACATCACGACAAACACCCTTCAACATCCAGAAAGGAAGTTCGTGACACAGGCATAACTTGATCAACAATGTTTCTTATTTTATTGTTTCGGTGACGGGAGTCTTTTTTGAATCAATGATTTACTCATCAGCTTTCTTTTTTTTTTTTTTTCATATCAACAACATATAGTTAATGTTCATGCAAGTCATGGGCCCTTCAAAAACCGAGGATCAGTTGTCAGCAAAAGAGAGAGAACTCTCAATGGGGTTACATTCACTGAATATGTTAGGCTACTGATCAATCTTTGTGCAGATGCATTCAAAGATACACAGAAGCGTGGGTGTGAAATGGGTTGTTCTTACAGGCTAGATTTAGGAAGGCCATTCTGAGTTTTTTACTACAAAAGATGTTTGGACAGTCCATATCTGACTTCAAGCCATTGTATGTTTGTTCACTTTATGTGATCACGCAGATCCCTGGTGTGATGGGGAAGCCAATCAGGGTGAACTGAGTAGAACAAGAGTTAGGCAGGTGATCCTGCTGGTCTGTCGTTGTAGTGATATGACATGCCAGAAAATTGATCCTAGCTGTTTGATCTTTGGCAGATTGATGGATGACCGGCGGGTGGCTGACTACTTTGTAGTGGCTGGACTGGACCAGAACCAGCAGTTGCCACTGGAAGAGTTCTCCAATGAGGCCATCACCAAGCCCAGCTTCCGTCTGGATCCCATTACAGATATTACAGTCATCAATACGTCAGTGTCACGCAGAGTCCCATTCTCAACTATTACAAAAACACCTTTTTGATCAAAATTTATTTATTTATCCATCTTTTCAAATATAACTTTTCATGAAGTTAAAAATAACTTTTCACGACGTTAAAGAACTATGCCTTGCATCACTTCATTTTATTATAGAAAACTGTTTTAAATTTTTCCTCTGTGTGTTAAATGACATTGCTGAACTAAATGGCAATGTTCTCAAATCAGTCATCAGAATCAGAACATTTTGTCAGACAGAGATCAGTTCCTACTGGAGCAGCATCTTCCATACTATAGCATGTCATGTTAACATTTAGTTCTCTTTTTCTAGTCATTGTGTAAACAGCTCTCACCATATCTCTTCCTGTAGCTGCCAGTGGTGTGTAGTGAGCGAATTTATAGTTTTAAGAGAATTATAAAGGTGACTATGAAAACATGGTTTTTATTCTATATCTATCAGGAGCCTTGGTGAGAAAGTGCCCAAAAACTATGAATGTATAGAAGAGACTCCAACTGGTTACCCTGCCAACCTCAACCATGGCAGCCTGCGCTGTCCCGACATGTTTATATGTTACAAGAGAGGACGGGACAAACCTCCACTCAAAGACATTGGGTAAGCCCAAGCTAAAGTGTTAGTCATAGCATCATTGTCACATGACAAGGTTATAACTCTTTTCCATTGATTTTGAGAAATTGAGGATTGAGGTTCTGCATGCTCACAATTACCATCTCTTTGATCTTTTCTTTTCATAATGACTTAAGAATTACGTTTTGGATCAAGGCAGTGTTCTGACATCTGTATGGAGACGTGTGGAAGTTGATAATCAGTGGCTAACTCTATTAAACCAGAAAGTGGAGATAAAATGTTGTCACCTTGAAGGTACAACACAGCCATATTTAATTTCTTCATGAACACATAGGGCAAATTATCAGAAACTCAGAAATAGATGGAAAGAAAAGAAACTCTCTTACAAATCTTGTGCCCCATACTCCAAGCATTTTTTGTTCTTTTTGGACAAATAGATTTTACCCATTCCATGGTTTGGTCAGTAATCTGAGTTAGCACTTCTTATATAAAATAAAACAGTCGATGAAAAACGTTTGAATCATCTGTTTTAAAGCATTGTAAGTTAAAATACATTGGTAAGTAGCATATAGTACCTCATTTAATATTTTATTTTCTATATATAACAACTGATTGTTTTTTAAGATGCAAATAGCATTAGCAGTGACACATGGTATTGACATGTCACTTTTGGTAAATATCTAATGATGGTCAGATACCACTAGCAAGATAGCAATAGAAGTAGCAAAAGTTACCTCTGTTAAGTAAGCAAAGAGCGAATCACTTACCTTGGTCTCTTCTAGCATACTGTATGAGGGCAAAGAGCGTGTGATGGAAGGGTGTGAGGTGGTGCACACCACCATGCAGGGACACCCTGCTAACGTGAACAACAGCAACAGCAGCCGCACCTATATCACCTACCGGCGGGCAGAGAAGTCAGCACCTACAGACACTCTGGTGGTTGTGGACCTGTGTGTCATACTAGGCAATCGGGTTAGTCAGCTTCTCATGTTGTGCAGTCTAGGATAGGTGCTCAAACTGTTTTTCTGAATTCTATCAATTCCTTCTCTGGTTAAGTACTTTTCCCATTGTGTGCTAAGAAAAATTATTAGTGTGCCCAGAATTATGAGTGACATACTATAGAGTTATTTATAGCCTAAGTCAGGCCACCATTCACGGCATTGTTACTTTGTGGTATGATGTATGTCAAGAGAGCACTGAAGAGGTTAAGTCAGCAAAACATTTAACAGCAGAATAATAGCATTGCTCTAGAAACACTGGATATATTTCAACAATCATCTGGAGGTATCGCTTGCATAGGCTAAATATGACTATGACAGGGTTCCAATGATAAAATGCCCAAGGACTTCTCAGTGTTAGATTTATTTCACTGATCTTGTTGGAGCACAGAATAAGAGTTAAATGCTTTCAATGTCTAAGTGAGAGAGTTCTTGGGTCCAGATTAGAACAGTCAGCTTCAGGTTTGAATCTGTGGGTAATTTTCATCAAGTAGAGCTTGTTATATTCGAGTTCCCAAGACTTGTTAGGGGCCGGCTGTTATAGGATTAAGGAGTGACTCCAGATTTTTTACCTCAGAAACAGGGGAGACATTGAGTATCTATATCATACACAGTGCAGTGCAATGAGTAAATCTTGGTAGCCTATCAGACACATATCATCTCATACATGTCAGATACAGTGGTCTCTGCCTAAGAACCTGCCGCCTAAGAGCCCGGTCGGATGGTGTTTTTCTCTATAATTTACCTCTCAAAGGCCTGCACCTAAATAAAAAATCCGCTAAGAGCCCGGTGTCGGCCAAGACATGTGATACCTGTACTCATGGTGTAATTTCACATTGTATTGTCCACTTGAGAGAAACACACAGTGCTAGATGTGGAGTAAATGAGAGACAGGGATTTCGGAAACAGGTAGACAAAGGAGTAGAGGTCATGGTTGATGTATGACTGCATAATCAGACCACGTTGTGGACTAACCCGTAAGCATTTCTTTGTTTGACAACACATGAGACAGCACTTGTGATTGGCTCTGTGGATAAGGAGGAGTAAGTTTAGTCTCCTGACTGGTCAATTGTTTTGCTACTTCGGTCGGTCTGTAAACATTTGAGTCACTGGTGCGATTATCCATAGAGTAGCATGGCAATATCTGTTTTCATTCAACAATGATACTGTTGTATGTGAAAACTCACTCAACATTTAAACACTGCCCATTTTTTATGTAATTATACGCAAAGTAAGATCAGGAATTGTTAGATCTAATTACCACACACAGGGAAGAATGCTGTACTTATTTGCATAGATAAATCTTTAACTAACGGTGACGATCAATTAATCAGTAGTGAAGACAATATGTGGTCAGATCGGTCGTGTAACTTTTCAGTCCGCCTAAGAACCCGTCGGCCTTAGAGCCCGCTTTTTTTGTCTCGTTCTTAAGCGACCGGGTTCTTAAGCGAAGACCACTGTACTTGATCTAGTTCCAAATATGAATTTGCATTCACTGTTATTGTTCATTTTCTGTCTGAAGAAGAGATATTTGTTCCTGTTACCCGTGTGACAGTTTTTTGCCCTCACAATATAGACAGATAGGTAAATACAGATTTCTGTTGTCTATATTTTGTGACAGGGAGAGGAACCACCTTTGACATTCCTGAAAATACTCAAAAATCTGAACAAAGGCATGGTGAGTGATCTTTCATAGTGATCTTCAAACCTACTCTCATATTATCATCATTCATGAAAAGACTGACATTAGCTACCATATCATAGCATCCTCCAACATATCCAGTATTGTTTACAATCTCCTTCATCACTCACCCTGATGACCTTCACACAGTTTCATTCATCATCACATAATGTCCAATATCACAAGCCATCAAACATCATGTTGTTTCAAATGAACCAGCATTTCATGGCATCATGCGGCAAAAAATTGGTATCGCCTATCATCTCTTTCATCACCCATCTTCACCCATCTTCACACAACATCTGTCATCATCACATATTGTCTAGTATCAATCACCATCAAACAGAACTATTGTTCACCATATCACCCCCATATTTCTTACTATCTCCTTCATCTCTCATCGTCATTTATCTTCATACAGTGCCATCCTTTGTCACACAACATCATTCAACATCATCAGGTGTGATATACCAACAATCAGTATCACCCACTACCTCCTGCTTTGTTCTGTATCACTTTTTACCTTCATGGAGAATCATCCACTGTGTGATACATAGCTGGGAGTGTTCTTTACCCATCTGTGATATTACATTCAACATTCTGTATTCCCCTGTGACCTTGCACTTAACTCTGTGACATTACATTGAACATTCTTTGCCACAATGTGACATTACACTGAGCATTCTGTAGCCCTCTGTGACATTACATTGACCATTTGGTATTTCTGTATGACATAACACTGAGCATTCTTATCCCTCTCTGCCCACAGCTTGGCTCAGATGTCTTTCTGTGTTACAAGAAAGCTATGGTGAAAACAGATGTATTAGCCTACAAAGCCTGTAAGTTTAGGTAGATTGAGAGCTTAGTCTTCTTAGCCATTGAAAAGCTGTTTTAAATCTCTGTATGTAGGAAATGGACAGCTACTGTATAACCTTGTGGTCAAAAATTGAACAATATGTGGCAGTGACCAGCTCTGAAACTGAAGAGTGTTTTTTCAGAAGTGGGTTCAGTTCATTTTCCGAGAAAATCAACATTTTTAATTTTCAAAGTAATTGTATTTTTTTCTCTAGCTTTTTTAATGCATGTGTGAAGTCCTCGAGCTTTATTACTCATACTCTAAGTTGTAGAAATCTATCTGAAATATTGATTGCATAACACTAATTTAAAAGACAAAGTTTTTCCAAAACTAGGCTCAGTGCACAGGATTGAGCTGGTTTTGGTAAAACTTTGAGATGAAATAATCTGTTAATGTGATGATGAAAACAAATATTTTGTTGTTTTTTGGGGTTTTTTTTTATAATCTTTCAATGGCTTTAACTTTAACTTTGATGATAAGCTTAATAAAGTTGGTTTTGGTGGCCCAGTATTGAGGTTCTTGGTTTTGAGTTTTAAAGATCCAATGAATGAATCCTGTTAGTGTTAGATCTGGATGTTTGTGAAATGTTCAGTCTTTATGAATGTGTTACAAGGTCTTCTGTGGTGAGCTGAGACATGTGAAAAACAGATATAGTAGTTATTTTACCTACAATTAAAAAAAAACAAGTTATTTAGCTTTTGTTGTGTGAAAATTATGTAATATGAGTGATGTATTTAGCAGCAGGATGAAAAACGGTTTTTCCTTGGCAGTATTAATTAGCAGAATGTAATAGTTCTTGTATTTTTTAAAAAAGTTAACTAATCAAGTGATTCATTTCAAGATGAATATGGATTTTTCAACTGCTACATACAGGAGATACCATGAAACATTTTGTCATTTTTGACTTCAACAAGAGTGGGGAAAGAACTAAATAACACATCACGGGAACTTAAACCATCATTTTATCTTTCTTAACCACTTCACTGCTAACATCAGTTATATTCAGTATGAGACGTGTCCAAAAAATCGGTCTCGGTATATACTTCGCATTTCAACCTCCAGCAGGAAATTATCTCTCAAAGGTCTCTCATGTGCGTAGGATGCATTGTCAGCCCCACCCCCAACCATCCGCTTTTCTCCTTTGATCAGGTGTTTCAACCACTGATAGGCGTTTTTTGACCACGCACGGGATCTTGTGATAGACCCAGCAAGCTTATGATTGGAGAATACCTGAGCAATGAGAGCCCAAATCAGGCGTATAATCTGCTTGATTATGTAACAGTTAGTAACACTGAATAACAGTTGACACCTGTGTTTGCCTGTAGGGAAGTGTAGGAAGATGTCAGTTGGTTTGCAGACCGATGGGCGGGGACTGAGTGCAAGTGAGGGTTAGCAGTGGACGGAGTGAGCGAAACCGACCGTGTCATTGAATGCACTTGGACTGAGCTTGTTTTACAAAACTGTCACTTGCAGACTGAGCTTCTTTTGAAAAAACGATGCTATTTCATACTCAATTTTCACAGTAACTAAGATGGTCTTGAGGAAACTAAAATGTTCCATAGAAAGCCCCTTCCCTCTTATGCATGATAGCTATCTGGGTTAAAATTCTGACGAAAGTAAACTGAACCCACTTTTGAAAAAAACGCTCTTCAATTTTGAATTGGAATGGATTCTCCAAAGGGCGTGCCTGGGAATAAAAATGGAAAATAATTTACTGGACTGAAACGTCACCACTTACAAGATTCATATTTAATCGGCCACTGTGCTGGCATATCATTATACCTGACTCAGAAATTTGGGCAGTGATATCAGCTTATTTGTTTTTACCATAGTGAGTTCTACATTCTGTTTTTTTTTTTTAGTATTTTGATGTATTTGGTTAAGGGGGGGGGGAGTGTCCTGAAATATGGATTTTGCTAAAAAAATGTGATTTTGGGTTTTTCTTTTCTCTGAAAAAGCCCTGCCTTTTCTGCGTATAAAAATGGTATCAAAAAGCAGATATGTCCATTCTAACGTGTTTGACCAATGGTCATTCAGCGGTAGGCCTAACCAACTATCAACCAGGATTTGGCTTCATCATCGCTATATGATTATATATAGGCAAAAAGTGCATGAGACACTTGAGTATGACCTCTTCTAACAATATCATGAACCCCAATGCCAGGGATGGACATTGGATGACCACTATGAGGTGAAAAAAACTGCTGATCATGCAGATTATCAGTGTAATCGTTCTAAAATGAATTTCCACATCTTATAAATAGTAAAATTTTCCTTTCTTTCTGCCGCTTCAGAGCTCAGTTGTCGACTATATGCCATAGTGAAGGTCAAAACACTCTTTGTTTGGACAAAGAAAAGATAGGGGGGGGGGGGGCACATATAGGCCCTCGAGAACCCGGTATTTACTCTATGAGGTATTTACTCTATGAGAGCCTTTATAATGATGGGAGGGAGAAAGCAAAATTCGAGAAAAGATACGCCCAGAAAGCCGAAAAACGACAAGAGACACAGAAGTCATGGAAAGAAGACTAGTATGTAAAACAGTGCAGTTCCGAGGCTGAAAGCCAAACAAAAAATTCACCATGTCCATTTTTTGCTGAAAAACACTTCAAACATGTTTTTCTCAAAACCCGTTTTTTTGACAATATTTTGCTATCTACTTTTTTGTTTCAAAACCGATTCTAACCAAATTTGGTATACATCATTTTCATAACAAGACCAAAAAACGTACATATGCATGGCCCATTCGATTGGTAAGTTTTAGAGAAAAATGGCTTTTTAGGATGAAAAAATGGGGAACTTTGATTTTTTGTTATATGGCATTTTCAGAAATTTCTAGAAAATGTTGTATTGCATAGGAAGTGCTGAAAATATGTAACTTTTTAGACATTATGTCAAACAATATGTTCACCAAGTTTCATCAAGTTTTATTATAATTTGGCGGACTAGATAGCTTTTGAAGTTAGCCATTTTAGAGGTGCCAAAATCCAAGATGGCGGTGTTGCTATGGCAACCATTTGAAAAAGTTGATTTTTTTGCACTGTTTTCCTCTAATTTGAACATGCCAAATTCGATGGAAAAGGTTGAAATAGTCTAAGTTTAATAATAATAAAAAAAATCACCCCCAGGTTCTGTTACCTTGTTAATCTTGAGGGCACTACAGAGGACACTTGTTTTGACTGGCTCTCATCCATTGTTGATATTGTCCATCCATTGCTTTTCAGTCATGCTGTTCACCTTGTTCCTGTTACTGTGCTCTGGAGCATTGTCTGACAGTTAGGCCATTAGATCTTAACCCTACAAGTGCGCTGCACAACGGGTGAAACGCTCTTTATAGTGCGCATCCCAGATTTATACGGTCTGGCCTTTCCCTGCTATGCCTGTCACATCGCTGTGATATTTCTCATCTTGTTGACCAAAATTAGGTTTTATCAGACTCAATTTTGTCAAAAAGTCACATAATAGGTACGGTTGCATCTAAGTACAAGATCTTTCAATAGTCAATGATTTTTGTCTTAGAATAAGATTGTGAGAAAACCCGTAGATAGAGCTGAATCCCGGCAATAGGTAACAGAAAGACGGAAGAAGAGAAATCAAAGGCCATATGGCCCTGTCAGATCCTCTCAAATGATCTATAATTACAATCAAAAGAAATGATCATGCGGGAGGAGAGTATCAAATACATGCAATCTCTTTGTTTACACCACACTGAATAAGAACGCAGACTCCCCTGACCACTTGACCCACTCAACGTTTCACACTGACCAGCGAGAGGTGATAAATTTGACATCCATATGGAATTCTCATGTCTTTGTGAAAACAGCCCCTTCTCCTACCATCAGCTCCTTTCAAATAATATGTGTGAAGAAAGTGTGGAGTTAGGGGAGGGATTAGAGGAAGACATTGGTCAGTATAGTGGTCAATCTGGGCCTGCATTGTGTCACTCCGAAGCCAAAGTGGAGTCTCTATAGTCAAAACAAATACCCTGAGGCTAAGCAGTGGCGCCGACAATACAGATTGACAAGCCTGGCAATGCGTGCCGCAGGGCGTTGCAGCCCTTGGGCTGAGTCGCAGTTCTAGAGTTAAAACATGGCAATGCCACTGAAGATTTATTCTTATCACAGAGGCTAGCTAGCAGTTGTTTGTAGGATCCTGTGTGCTGATTTATGGTGTTCTGTCTTGTTCAGCTGTGACATGCTCTGTGTAGCTGATCCTTAGGATATTATGGAAACATCTCCTCTTCATGGCTATTGTCATTACAGTCATTATGTTGTCAAATTTTTACAGTAATTTTATTGAATTGTATCCTGTGCTGATTTTTGCATGTGGTCCTCCAGCCATCCTGGCCCGTTACCCAGCGGAGGATTATGATGACTTCCCCTTGCCAGAATCTGTGCCGATGTTCTGCTTGCCAATGGGTGCAACCATCGAGTGCTGGTCAGCGGAAGCCCAGCATCCTATCCCCAGCTTTTCAACATTTATACTGACTGGAGCAGGAGGAGAAAAGGTAGAATCCTTGTTTATGATATGATACTTTCTTATTATGCATATTGTAACACAATGGGCCTGTCTTGGCTAGCTCTGGACAGAGCGCTGAAGTTACTTCACCAAACTTTACTTCCAGCTCCTCTGAATGGTTTAACGTTCCTTGAAGTCGTTTCAGATCATTACCAGCCATTGTTTTATAGCTTGTTTGATGCTTGGAAAAGAATGCTAGGAGAGAGTATTACATTTTCCTATGTTGGCAAAGCATAGGATGTTTTAGTGCACCATGATTTTGCAAACTGAAGTCAGTTATAGATAAGTGCAACAATCTGGGCTCACAGGTCACTGTCATGCACAATATCTAAAAGTATAAATATTTAACTTGATTAGGTAGTGTCCTTTTTTTTTTTTTTTCAAAGAAATGCTCATGTTTTCAGCCTTGTCTGATTGATCACAACTTAGGTCATAACGTTCAAGAACATTTGCTTTTAAATATCTTATCAGGAGCTCATGGATTATTTAACTCAGATATGTTTTTGCTGGAATGCTATTTATATTCATTAATTGGCATTATGCATGGCATTGACTGTTTTAAATCAAAGCACACATTTTGGCCTTTGGTCTTGATTGTTATTGTCCTTTTCCATTAATAAATTGTTTTGTAATTTAAAAGCTGCTTGCAGCTATTTTAATAAAAAAAATGTGTAGATATGTTTTAATAATCCATAGCCATATATTCCCTCTGGATTATGTTGATTTTTATTTTATACTTTTAATATAAAAGTAGACGTTGTAAAACCTGTTGTTGGTCTCGTCCCTTCTCACGCAGGTATATGGGGCTGCTGTGGGATTCTACGAGGAATACAAGGAAGAAGATCTGACAGACTTGCAGATGAGAACTCTAGGCCTGAAAAACAAGCATATCCGTGAGCAATACCGCATTCTCAAGACGGTGCATGTGCGCAAATCCATCTCCCTGCTCTCTCATTGGCCTTTCTTTGATGCCTTCAAGAAGTTTCTATCCCAGCTGTACAAGACCTCCATCACCGGCCCACACACGGTGCCCATCGAGCGCCATATATCTCATTTTATGTATGATGTGCCATACCCATCACCAGAGCGCCCCAGGATACTGGTCCAACTGACACACGATTCCTTGTCTCTCTGCATGCCTGAGGACTCGCCCATGCCACAGAGGTAAGACATTTCCTTGTCTACAAGGCACAAATTGATATGGCATTCTATTATACATTCAAATCTTTAACAATCTAACAATTTTCTCGGTCTGTAGCTGAGTTCCCATGTTTATTTGGGATAAGTTGGAAAATATACGTAAATTATCTTTCTTCACTGCTACACATATTTCCCCTCCCCCCCCAGTGCTAAAAAAATTTCACAAAATGAGCAGAATCACCAGTGGACTATAACGCAGTTTCAGTTTCTGTTGAGATTAAAACTGCTTCACTCCTCTGTTGACGTTCAATGAATGTCAAAATATGACCGGGGGTCAGATGCGTTATTGATGTACAGCATCTGTCAACATAAAACTGTAGTAGTATGTCAAGAAGGCAGTGAAAGGTTTAAGGATGAAATCTATGGCATTGTTAGGGTTTGAACCAAGGAATGTTTGATTGAAGTCTGATGGCCTAACCATAGTGTCTTCAACACCACTGTCAGATATCATGTTACTGTGAGAATATGTCATTCTATTTCACAGTGGTACTGTCCTCTGCAGTTCTTATACCTGATGCCATTTTACTATTTATGTACATGTTATGCGCATTCTGTTTCCCCAGTGGAGCCTCCTTCATTACCTTGTTGAGGAACTTGGGTCCAGAACTGACCATGAATCTGCTCCTCTTTGTACTGCTGGAGAACAAAATTTTACTGCATTCACTACGACCAACAGTTTTAACGGAGGTGGCCGAGGCTGTCTCCACGGTCAGTCCATATTGTCAATCTTGTCATCTATGTGTTCCACTTGAATCCACTTAGACATAAATATTCACATGGAATCTCAGTCTGTTGTCTGAATAAGCCTTCTTGTGCCCCGCCTGATTTCACACCCACACAAACACAAAGGTAAACATGCATAAACACAAGCGTATCCATATCCGTCTATTGCTAGAATAGTCCTCTCTGTGCTCCATCTGACTTCACAGACGCATACTGACACAATCATATACATACACATGCATGTCAGTCTAATGCTTGAATTGTCTGCAACACACACACACAGTGGCACAATCATACATGGACTCATGCATGTCAGTCTATTGTCAGAATAGGCCTTTTGTGCACATACACACACACACATACACATGTGCATAAACATACATTTATGTATGTATTCTGGCATCCATTTACGCTGCCCTCTCCATATCTTTTCTTTTCTTCTTTCTCTTCAGAGCTTACACTCATTTACTTTTGTTCTTTTAGTCATATTTTCTTCTTATTTTCTAGCCCACTCATTTTTTTTTCTTTTTTTGAGTGTTATTAGAGCATAAATATATCAAGTGTTATCATGAACAAAAATATATCAGCTGTCCATTTTTTTTTTCTTTGCTCGCTGTCTTTTCTTATATCCCAATCCTTTCATTTTATTTTGTTGTTTTATATTGTTATTTTATATATTTTGTTTATTTTATTTTATATCATATTACTTTATTTGTTTTTTCTGTTTTTTTTTTATTTATTGTTTAAAATTTTATTTTTTAAATTTTATTTTGGTTTTTAAAATTCATTTTACTTTATTATTAACTTTGTTTTTTAATTACCATGAACTGAAAACATGTCAGATGCATTCAGAGGTATATTTTCCCCTCAGTTAATCTGTTTTTTAAATGTGTTTCGCAGATGATCTTTCCCTTTCACTGGCAATGTCCATATATCCCCCTTTGTCCACTGGGACTTTCTGATGTGCTCAATGCTCCATGTCCATTCATAGTGGGTGAGTGGTTAATCACAGTCACGGAATGTCAGAGTAGTGACTTTGAAATGTGAATTGGAATATGCCCAGTTCATTGCAGGGCAGGGGAGAAGAGAATCATACAAATGTAGTATAACTGTGGAGAGACATAGGTGAAGATTAATAGATATTAGCTGTGCATTGGCTTTTGATAATAAGAATATTTCATGTAGTTGTCCTGCCTATGGACAAATATAGATTTGGATTTAGAGACAACAAATGTGCATTTTGCTCTCAAAATCCATTGATAGTGGGTGAGACAGAATCTGAATATGATTTAGTTGTCTTACCTGGGGAGAAAAACAAGCAAGAGGATTTATGAACATCAAATGTGCTGAGTGCTCTGTAAGTCCTTCATAGTGGGCGAGTCACAATGGGAAAATAAGAATATCACTAATTTGTCTGATGATGGTGATGAATCATAAAAATAGCTTGGCAAAGAAAACCAGACTCCTGGTGGAGAGTGCATCAATAAGCATATTAAATACATCTCTGAAATAGTTGTCAAGTCTGAAAAAATTCCAGTTAGAATAATTACTTGCTCTCAAAAGGGAAATGTCCCATTTTCTCTCACATTATTGCCTTACGACATACAGGATTTGATCCTTTTTAAGTCTTGTTTTGTTTTTGCTTGTAATATCTAAATTAAATTCAGGAATGATTTAGTCTCTGTTAGCTTTAGCAGCAGAATGAAAAATACAAATTCATGCCTTTTACTCTCTCTAGGTGTGGACTCTCGTTACTTTGACTTGTACGACCCTCCTCTAGATGTCATTTGTGTGGATCTAGACACAAACAGAATTTCTCCGTAAGACCCTTTGTTGAATGAAATATGTCCTTTTTATTAATTGATGCATTCAGTTGATATCACTAGGGATCATAGAACAACACATCTAAAGAATAAAACAATCTGTGGAAATAAACCAAGAAGTTACAGTTGATCACAAAATCATACTATTAGTCTGTCTGACAAAGAGAAAACAAACACTGGAGAAATGGAATCTGTAAGACACCAGAGATTAATATATTTTTTTGTGCAGCCAGGTGAAATAAAACAGATGTTAAACATGGTTTCATAAAGGAAATTGGATTTTACTGAGGTCTCAAGAGTTAACTTTGTATGGATACATCTCTGTACAGAGGAGTGGTATCTATATCATTTTTTAGCCACAGTAAAATCCATTTATTTCCCTTTCCATTCTGCACGTGAAAACTTTGACAACAGACTCTTTCACACAGTCATGTGACATATATAAAGGCACAGCTGAAGCAGCTCTCTGTTGGCAGCTCAGTGAAAAGTGATCATATCTATAATCAGCTATGTATGCAATACAAAGGGCAAGATCGGGTCTTTGTGAGCTCCTTCACCAGTTTGTGGAAAGAAAACAGGTTGCAACCATCATTACAAAGTTCACCAATCTCACAGCCTTTTTCCTTTTTTTTTGTTTTGCACAAGACTAAATTTAATGACTTGATGGATGAGAGCGCTTTGTTCTGGAAATAGATTTGAAATATCCTTAGACTTTCCTCCATGAAGAAATAAATGAATTCTTGTGTTTGTTTGTTCTGCACACAGGCCAGAGGATAAAAAGTCGTTAAACTACAAACTGTTACCCAAGGTGAGTCAGCAACTGTGGGTGTTGCCAGCATTTATCCCTAAATAGCATCTGTTTTCCTAAAGAATGAAAAGAAAAAAAAAAAATCAACATATGCATCTCATAGTGGGAAAATTTATCATTCACATGAATCTAAATAGGAATTTTCTGAAAGCAAAGCTTTCTGAGACCTGGATTAAAATACTATTATGATTATAAACTAATATATGATGATCCTTGTATAACATAGCAACACAATAAGTGTTGAGGTTGAGGACTAGGACAAGAGGCATATGAGTAAATATAGAAGGTGAATCAAACACAGTGCTATATTTTAATGTTGAAATCGGATTTAAATTTAGGTAATGGATAGATTAGTCCAGTTTTGACATAGACACTAGTCATCATGAGTTGTCATTATGTTGTAGAGTATTGACAACAGACCTCTATGTGTTGATTCTTGCATGATAGCATAGCAATACAATAAAGGTTATTTTGTCAGGTAATGGATAGATTAGCTCATAGATACCAGTTGTTCTGAGTTGGAACAGTGGTAAAATAGCTATGCAATCCCTGATGTGTTATTGTTACTTATTTCCAGCATTACTATAACAGTAAAGTTATGGATATATAACTAGTATGTCTAGAATTATATTAACCAATTTTACTGTGTATCATTTTGTGACGATGTGTAACAAAAATTCTGATAACTGTAGGTATATAAGATGTATCGTAAAAAAATGAATATGATATTGATAAAGCCGAACAGTGTGTGAGATTTCTAGTCATCTTTGGTAAAGATGATAAACTAATTCCTTTGTTCACATTTGGTCCTTGAAAAAACTCCTTGATAGTCTTTATTTGTAGTTACTATATGAGTAGCATTACTGACATTGTTGAGGTATATCTGTAAGGCATAGAAAGGCTGTAATTGTGCTGTTGTGACACAAGATCAGTCCCAAACAAATGAAAATTTGTCATGTTATGTGAAGATACTTCCTGGGGTTTGTTTCTCATAAAAATCCACTCGCAGTATTAAACTCTAAGTCATAAGTATTTGCCATGCTATGTACAATTATTTACAAGAACTTGTATTTTCATGTATGAAATCAGACTCGAAGAAAATAAGACTTTGCCATGTTATGTGAAGTTTTACACTGGATCTTGTGTTTCCACAGAAACCTACTCGAGTGATGCAAGAGTCTTTGTCTAGGCTTTATGACAAAGCCAGCCTGCCCAGTGCCCAGAAACACGATAGTGACGAGGTCTCCTTGGAGCTGACACATTTCGACTTGGACTTCAAACGAAAAAAACAAGATGTAAGTCATTTGATATTATTCTGAGATAGGAACCATGTTTGATCATTCAGTACAATATTTATAAGCACAGAGGCTGTCTCATATATTTGATGGAGAGAAGCAAAATATGCCCTTCCATCAGCAAATTTTTAAAAAAATCAGTCTAGTCTTGTATGTTATTTGACGCACATAAATTACATACAACACTCCCTGCATTTTAAGACTCCCTGGCCCTTGCTGTGGTATTTGCTGATTTTTATTGGGGATATTTAATGGGTGGTGCCCTTGTAATGTATCGTATGTCTATTGTCTATATGCTTTCTTTTTTCAATAAAAAAACCCCATTGCTATCAGTTAATACAGATCCAGAAGATCCATTAAACATTGACAAAGGGAGAATGTGCCATAGGCGTAGTGACTTGTTCCCTCAATCTGCACAGTGGTGCTGAGAATAGTATAAGTGACAGGGGTCTCCTCTTAGAACAGTATATTATGTAACCTTTCTTGACCAGTCTAAATGGACAGTTTATACAGTGTAAGAGCAACAGACCTTTCTCAATTTCAGTGGATTGCTCTTCATTGCCAGAGGAAAACTGCTTTAATATTTTCCAAATTTTGCTTCTGGTTTATTTGAAGTGTGTTGGTCATCTTGCTTTTTACCTGCCATTGTCTCTTGATTTCTTTGATGCTTAGATAAAAATGTTAGGACAGACCACAGCATTTGTTCATGTTGATGGTGCTTAGCAGGACACAACAGTTGTTGTGTTTTCAAAACCAGAGGTGTGTCAGAGGAATAACTTAGGAACAAGGGTCATATGTATGCGTAGTATCCAAGAGTGGTGCATGTGTAGATTATCAGTGTTATCTGTCTGTTTGTTTCAGATGCAGCTAGAACTTGCCATACAGGAAGTATTCCTGCGCTTCACTGCCAGTATACTCAAGGATTACAAAAATTTCCTTAACCCCATCATGAAACAGCCCAACAGCCGCACAACTGATGCCTCTTCACTGTTTGACATGCAAGGTCAGTAGTTGGTCTCCCATGCAATCCCTTAGATCATGACATAAGAAAAGAACTCAAGTGTCACCATGCATATGTTTCAGGAAAGACAAGTAAAGATTATAGTTCCACTTTTTCTTTATTCGTAAATGGATATTCAGCTGGCTCTGACATTAGTATTTTTTGACTTAGTATAATAGAACCTGGAACATGATATGATGCAAGAAAAATATGTGCCACTCTTCATGTTATTAGAAAATACCTCAAAATAATTTTTTTGTATTTCATAATCGCTTCAGAGAGTAGGTCTAGCTGATAATATAATTAAGTATGCTGTTTGAATGAGAATTGTTGGAGACCTTAACTTCTGATCATTCTGGTATTCTGAATATTGCTATTTGAATTAGAGTTATTAGAGATTTCAACTTTGGCATTTTCAGGAGAGGGAAACCGATAATCCAAATGGCCCTAATATGGCTGGATGAATTAGAGCCATAGGATCTTTTACAAATTGTGAGCATAATGAGTGAAAACAAATCTGTGATGCAGGTTCTACTTTTTGTCCTAGGACTACCCCTTGGCAGAGTCAAATTGTGAGGATGATGTGTACATCCATTACATATTTGTTTTAATTATAGTTTTTCGTTCTTACCTACAGGTTTCTTGAAGAGCCGAGACAAAGCCAACACCAAGTTTTTCTCACAATTGATGCATACACAGATGTTCTTCAGATTTATAGAGGAGAGGAGCTTTGTGTCTGACAAAGATGCCAGCCTTGCTTTCTTTGATGAATGCACAGAAAAGGTAAATTTGAGTCTTTAATCAGAAAAACACTTTAGTCAGAGGTCTTTGTTTAAATACATGTAACACTGTATGGCCACGTTTGGCATGCAGCTATATTATTATATAGTTTTACCATCTTCCAATAAGGCTAGAAATGAGAGGTATTTTCCTCCACATCAAAATGTTTCCTCTACATCAAAATGTAACACTGTGTGTTCATCTGAATGAGTCCCATCATTTTGACATTTGAGTCTGACTCACTTGAAATTGTCTTGCCAGTTTTCGGACTTGAATCAGTTTGAATGCATGTTTATTTCTTCTTTAAATAAACTTTGTACTTTTAATAAGACATAAACATGCCCTATATAAGTTGCTTTTGGGTGGTGGGTCCTGAAATTTGGATTTTGCTAAAAAGATGCGATGTTGGGTTTTTGTTTTCTCTTGAAAGCCCTGCCTTTTCTGCGTATAAAAGTGATATCAAAAAGTGGATATATCCATTCTAACCAATGGTCATTCAACGTTAGGCCTAGTCTACTGTCAACCAGGATTTCACTCCACCTGGCTGCAAAATGCAGTCGCAGATCATGACTGTTTGATTATATGTAGGCAAAGAGTGCATAAAACACTTGATTGTAACCTCATCTAGCAAAATCATGAACTCCAGTGCCATGGATGGACATTGGATGACCACTATGAGGCAAAAAAAACTGCT
>JBCEWB010630652.1:800-17790 GCA_039654565.1 Peronia peronii
TCTTGTTTTTAGGGAAAAAGGGGGGAACTTTTTGCCCCCCCCCCCCCCCCCCCGGGAAAAAAAAACATTCTACTGCTGGTTCTCATCCAGATTAAATAAGAACATTATATACAGAAATGTGGGAGAGGGAACAATAACGTCATAAATACCCATGATGTTGCTAACACGTGGATTAATTAAGCACCGCTAAAAAAACAAGCATGAATAACACGGACTCATACCGACACTGATATAAACAGAGCATAAGTTTGGCACTCCAAAGCCTGTCAAAGTTAACCCGTCCACAAACTTTCTGTTGGTGCAGTTTATGTCTCGTGTGAAAGAGTTCGGATAAAAGTTGGCCATCCCCTCACATTTGATGCAAGTATCAAATAATACATCGATATTCTCCAGAGACACTGGAAAGAGACAAAAAGAAAGAAAACACACACTTAGAAACATAACATGGACGGTGTCAGCCTGTGGCCACTCCAAGTCTTAAAGAAATGAGAAAATCGTTGGCAACTGAGCAACGCTTCCATTCATAAACACTAGGCACACATGTGACCATGAGACGACACTATTGTCCTGGACAATACAATTGCATTTCACGGAAACATAAGGAACTGGTGCTTCTTGATAGGTCAGATGAATCACAAAGCCTGCATTCTATTCTTTAAAACGAAAGGAGTCAGAAAACAGTGTCTGGTGAAGACGAAACATGTCTCCGATCAAACATGAAGTTGCATGCAGATACTGTGAGAAACCAAAGTAAAAACTAACACAGAAATGTTAATCTACCTCTGGCACACAGAGGAAATCATCTATATGAAGACAATCAATGAGCAGACGTCAAAGCATGTGACAAGCAAGCTGTGTCAGAAAGTACATGTGTAGTGATTGAATCTTCGACTGAACTGCGCCCCCCCCCCCCTCTTGATACTTCTGAGTTAACACTGTTTAAAATCTAAAGTCTTGCTATGCACACTTTCTTAGTTGTTCTGACTGCTCAGGCCAAAACTCCGATATTCCAGCAGAAACATCTCACCACAGATCACATCCTGTCGACCCACAGCCGAAATATTCTCTCTAGACAGCTGTTCTACAACACGGTCTATCTATAACAGGCTACTGGATTCATTTCCCTTGGGCTCTCCAAGACTTTATGTTCTGCAGACAGCAATACCTAAGGAGTCTACATTCTGCTGCTGGTACATGGCCGAGACAAACATTGACCGGCGTGAGGCGTTACTAGTACCTCTGCGAGACTGACAGTTGGGAATAGCCAGATATGTGGTATAACTGATTATTTCAGCACACAATAACACAGATTACGAAAGCGGTTCTGACAGACGAAGAAAAAGTCTGCACGCACAGACCGGGTGGAAGAGAAGATCTACGAAGTGAAAGCAGATCAAACTGAAGTTGTAAATGGCCTTGATATGTCAATGCCACAATGTAAATATGCATTTTCCTGTGCTCTGCTCGCTACTGCTGAAATATAGTATCGTGACGAACATAATAAACATACCCTAGAAAGGTCACTCAACTTACCTTTATCTCTTGCCACCAATCTAAGCCATCCGATAAGTGCACGGATTGATAGTGTCAGTGAGTACCCAGGGCGATAGCTACAAGTGGTATCGTTATGGTCTCTCAGAAACTGGGGCACACTTACAACGTCATGAACCAGATCCCCTGAAAATCGTTTACGAAAGAGTCTAACATTGCCAGTCATCGCGGACATATTGTTTCTTCTGCAGATCGCGAGCTCAGTACTATTTTGTTCTATCTCCATTTTGTCCCAACATGAGAGATATTGCTACCCGTGGTAAAACTGACGATAAATCTGTCTGAAAGTCTTTGCGATTACTTCTTTGTTTGACAGGATCATTTTGTTCTACTCCAGATAACACTGATCAACAAATTTCAACTTTTCATCTGCCTCTTGGAAAACATTATGTGTTTTAAAATAATTTTGGGCCGCTGATTTCAGATCTGAAGTCATATCTGAGCTAGCGCGTCCAGTGTTTATGATATTCAAGGTTCCTATTCTTATTTAGTTACATAAAACATAGAAACATGGCTGAGAATAAAAGTAAACCACAGATACATTTTAATCACTATTTAAGACATTTCAAAGTGCTAAAAAATTAGCAGCATCCTTTGAATAAGTCAGAAGTGCTGGAGACTTTCGCACATTTGCGTGTGTGAAGCGTCCCATTCGCATTGAAGAAACTAACAGTAATACCCCATCCTAATGGGGTAAACTTGCCTCGATATCCTCTTTCCATCACGTTTATATCTTGGTGAAACCTCCCACCGTGCTCATCATTGACATTTCCAAGATTAGGAGGAAAAAAGTGCATTTCAAGAGACATTCGAGCTCCCAACCGACGATATGTTTTCAGCAGGATTTCCACAAAAGTCAGTAAACTTGTCCGCTCTCTAATTTCCCATAAATGTAACCAAATGGAATGCAGCTTCCCTGGCTGCATGTTCAAGTTGATTCAAATTGTCCTTGAATATGTCATCAGCCAACAATTGCAAATTTTAGGGCCCACAAAAATACTTTCTTTCAGTTTTGCTTCACTTTTGTCGCCTCCAAATTTCTTCCCGAAGTACTGAAAGCCATCTTCATTTTTGTTTATAGCTTTGACAAAGCTCTTCATAAATCTCAGTTTTATGTGACGAGGGGACAGGAACAGATTCTCTGGATTTACTAGAGCATATCCTGAACATTTTTCTTGCCAATTATATTATCACTCTTTTCTGGCCTTTGTTTTCTAATGTAATGACTGGCATCATCACGTCTGTTCCAAAGGCATAAGAAACACATAATATATGTTTGGTATATCATATCTGCAGTCCAAGAAGTAAAGATATTATTTTGAGATCACCGCACATGTTCCCGTTGTGTTTTACATACTGGCACACTCTAAGAAAAAGATTCATTGATTTATAAGATTCCTTTATACCCATTGCCTGTGCTAATGGCACAGAAAGCTTAATGTTGTCATTATGTAACAGCACAGTTTTTAAACTTGCCTTGCTTAAATCTATAAAAAGCTCATGCCCAAGCTCGTGCATAAGACTATGAATGTCATTACAGAAGGAAACATCATCTCTATTTCAAAATAGGATGTAAGATTTGCTTGGCGACTACGAAATACGGTTATTCTGGTACCTCTTGTGAAATATTCCATTGCCGTAACCCAGAGGACAACATCTCAGCCTTTTCTTTGGACAAGGAAGGGTCTCTGAGTTAGTCATTAAGCTCTTCTCGATCAAGTAATCATGGAAACAGCAAAATCATTTTCTGTCATTGGTCATTAAACCACTTTAATATTCCAGAACAGTAAGTCATGCAGCTCAGATGAGGTGTCCATGGTTTGTCTGGATCACCAATTTTTATATCCAAAATAACGTCTGTATATGCAAGTATCCCTTTATTTGTCAGGTTTTTTGCGCTGATGTTGTGGAGTAAATTTTCCTCATATTCTAACAAAAATTGTTAGGATGATTTACACAGCCTCTTAGTCCAACACTCATTGTCCTATCAAACTGTAAACAATATAAATAAAATAGAGCTTAGAAAGCTGGTATAACTCTATCACTATGTGACAACAATAAAACAATAGGCCCACTGTATTGCAATATATCACATTGATTGCAATAGCTTGACTGCATCACTGAACGTGTTTGTCCGGCCTGCAGTAAATTATTGCATCTATTTTACATCTCTGTTTTAATTATTGCATCATTCCCATATTCATTTTACAGTTGGAAGTATTGCTGGACAAAATGTGTATTGAATATGTTTTTTTTTTTTTCAGACACATAGTGGTCGATAACTAACAATAAATGTGATATGATAGGAGAAAACTTTTTTCAGATTTGAAATTAGCCTACCAGAAAACATAAACTAAATATATTGGTTACCTGGTGGCAAAATCTTTGTTGACCAGTGTAATTTTACATGTTTTTAGTGCTGTATTGGTCTAACTCAAAACCATCCGGTAAGACTGTAACTTCTGCCAATCGTATGGCGACTCTTTCGTTCTCAGAGCGAAGTTCAAAACGGTGGATCGTGAAGCGGAGAGAGCTATTGTGATCAAAGCCCGGTTTCTACGACTTTGTAAGTTTAAAGTTTGCTCTCCACGTTTTTTTTTTTTAGTTGACAATTTGTATTCTGCATAATTTATTTTTAAGTATTGCAATAGCATTGTCAAAGCCTAATTTCAGCCTAATGGTCAGTGGATCGAGGAGACTAAAGCAGCACTAAAATAGTTCCTGAAGTGCAGAAGTTACGACAAAATACTGGATTTAGAACATCTAAGCACTAAAGATTTCTCCCACAGTGTAGAGGATAGGATGGAAGTTGGGATTAAGAACTGCAAGACCTAAACAGATAAGATCCGTTTTATCCATAATAATCTGTCATCTTAATAAGAATGGCAGATCTACATCTGTTAAAGATATACTAGTTCGTGATAAAAATACAGAAATAGCTTTCGCTTTAGACCTCAATCGAGAATTTAGGGTTGTTTTTTCTTCATCTAAATTATACGTTTTGTGTTATAGCAGATAAAAACAAGCCCAATATTAGTCTTACAGGTGAACTAGAATTTTTACAATACCTGAGGTATCCAGTTGTTAGCAATAGAGTTACCGTAAAGAAACCAATTCTTTGATTTTGAAATTATTTTCATCTTAGAACCACTGCGAATGATGCTAAAACTAATATAATAAATGAATATGTCTCAGTTTTGGACAGAAACGTTGAACCTGTGGATTTGTTACTGTCTATGTAAGTTTCCCCATTGACCTGTTTACTTGATAATAATGAAAACAGTTTCAAACATAAAGTCAGCTCGGTAAATCGCTGAATTTTGAACTGTACTCATTATCCTCATTATAAGTAGGAGTTCGCTCAAGGGTTGCAGGGACATGACAAATAATGTTATCATTTTTATTTAATGTCATATCTTAGCAGACAGTTCGTAGCTCACAATAAGTTTAAATGATTGAGACTGAAAATTTCGATTTTTGAAATTCTATAATTTCACGCAAACAATTTTCTTAATGTTCTGTCAGAACATATTTTAACTTAGGAAAACTGTCAAAGCGGCAATTTTTGCTTTCCTTCCACTACGGCAATTCGTTCGATTGATGAATACAGAGACATGTGGTCTTTTTTAGTTGTAAAGTCATGCCCTGAAGCAGATGGCATGAGGAAAATTTCAAATAATACTAATTCTGGCAGTAATGTTGACACCAGAGAGAATCATGTCTTGTCTATAGATGCTGTAAGGTACGGTTTTCCTTAGTCATTGTAACGAATCATGATTTACATATGCTGGGTAAACGCGAGTGTGTATTGCGAGCGATATTTGGCGGGTCGTCACTGTATACACTGGGCCCATGCAAATGTGTGTTGTGAGCGTAGCGTGTCTAAGATACTTTCTAAGCATTTCGTACGAGATATTTCCAGTCAGATCTTGTGTCTGTATTACTTCACATGTGTACGCACTACGTCACGGTTTTGTGTGCAGCAATGGCGACTGCTAAGGTCGAGAGAATTTCTAGTCTGTGAGAGCTGAGTCTGGTAGCTTCGGGGGAGTTCGAGCCGGACTGTTGTCTATATAAGGGCTCAGCCAGAGAAAGTGTGGGAGAGAGCAAGAAGCAGAATGCAATGAGAGCTGTGTGCATCGGAGTTAGACAGCTGCCCTGAAGTTTGTATTGTTACCAAGCACCTGCAATAAATTCTGCATCATTTCGACGTGAGGACTCCTGTTATCATTTCCCCGTTGCGGTGTGGTCTCGTCCGCATTCACCGCCTGATCACCACTTACAACGTCACAACTAACACCCATTCAACATCCAGAGAGTTCGTGACAGTCATTAACAATGGCAGTGTAAGGCAAAAGCATTTAAAAGCATCTAAAATGTTGATTGTCTCATGTACAGTATCACAATTTAGCACTTTCTTCGAAGTGTCCACTTGATGACACAACTTATGCTTTAACTATGGTTACCAGCCACCTCTGAATATGTCATGCATAATATTCGTTTTTTTTCTTTCTTTTTTTTTTCCTAACAGTGATTCTAGTTTCATTGATACTATATTTGAACACAATAATAACTTAAAGTTTGCTCCTTCTTTCTTATTCAGTTTTTTGGATTATTCAGTTTATCCTGCCTAGTTACCCCTGGCTTTAAAAAAAGAAATTAAAAATGATTTTATTATGCTTTCTTAACACTCACATCATATTAGAATCTGACGCTCCATTTTTGAAAACAAATTCCATAAGAATGCTTATTTCAGAATCTAAAGATATATGTTGTGCTAGTTGTTCAAATGAAATGTCCACTAAGCATTATTTTATCATTATTATTATTATTGTTAATATTATTATTATTATTTTGTAGATGGTTGATGAATAGAAGCCTGTAAAAGTGCTTTTTTGGTCCGTTATTCCAATGACTCCTCTGTGTTCATTTTGTTCATATGTCATTTCATATTGCTCAAAGAACATTAAAAGACATTAGTATCTTACATTTCACACAGTTAAAAGCTGTTACGCCTATTTGGCAACATGAAGTCAAATTTATAATAATTTTAAACTACTGACGAAAGAAATTAGTTAAACATTATGTATTGTTTAATAAGAAAAAAATAATGACTATAAACGATTATAATAATTCATGATCGCGATTCAGTTGCAATTTTCCTAAATGAAGTTATTTCCAAAATGTCATGTTTTTCCACTAAAAACATTACTTTCAGTACAATTAAATCATTGTCATTCTGTACATCACTCAAGTAAAACCATAACTTTTGAAATTGCAGTACAATTACAGTGAATATCCAGGAGAAATACTATATATATATATACACTGGAGCTGGAACAAAACAGGACCGAACTCAAGTTCCTCAAAAAAACGTTTGAAAAAGCCTCTATCCAAAACACATTTTTCAAATTTTCCTGATCGACTGTGTGAGTTGTTGAAAATTTTCAACTGAAAGTAAAAGGAAAGATAGTAATAAAAATTGCAAACCGAGTGTCTCACGTGGTTCTCATTTTAAAGGCAAATTTTGCTTTGTGCAACTTTGAAGAGACCATAACTCAAAACCGGAAAAATGGAGATAAAACAGCACGGATCCCTCGAGATATTCAAGGCATGTTGATGACGTTTTGACAAACACTCAGGCTCGAATACCCTCATCCCCTATAGCAACAGCTCGTCCAGTCTAAATTCATTGCCAAGTCTCACATCAAATGCAGCTTCCTGCTGCTGAGTCACCTACTGTTACCTTTCGGAGACTAGCATATGTCCTGCACATCCTGACTCTCAAACTGACAGTTTAAGGGAGGATGGGATATGGGTCCTGATAGTGATTTTTTATTTATTTATTTATGTTTTTTGAATGCTTAAGACTTTTTAAGTTTCAAATTAGGATTCAGCATGATCAAAATAGAGGACCAGTGTGGATGTATTTTTATTTTTAAATATCCGGTTCCTATGACATGTTCGATCTCGGGCTTTGTGTCTTGAAAATTAAGCTTTGATATTTTGAAAAGCGTAAGGCTCCTTGTGTATTTAATCCAGTCGTTTGAAATTCTTGGCACAGTGATAAAAAGCTTTATATAAACCCAAAATGATATGCATTTGGTTTTTTGGTTATATCCCGTATACTATTTGTCATGAATTTTTGATTATGTTAATGGTCGAATAATATTATTTCTCATTTTTTGGCCAAATATCTAATTTTCCTTCAAAAACAATAACAAAATTTAGAAAAACTGATGCATATTATTATACATTCAAAATACAACGCTTAGGGAAAGAAAGTGAGAGGAAAAACGTACATTTTGAGAAAATCTCAAATATATTTTCATAATCCTTCATACAGTCTCTTAATGTACATTGCTGGCGCCGTTTTGAAGCACCAGTAGAGAACCCACGGCCTCCTTGGGAGATTTTTAAAAATATAGCCCTGCCACTTATAGTGTATGGCAAGAGTGCGCACCTCGATGCTGATATTTTGGTTGATTAGACTGAATATTACTCACAGGAAAAGTGTTTTGAACGTGTCATACTGTCGAACGTACAATTCGGATCAAGTACCCTCGCGAGTTTATTATTCAAGTGATACCGCATTTGTAGAATAATGTCACAGATAATAAGTTTTTTTCGGGTTTATGTACATGGAAACACAGATCCATATGCAACAATGTTATGTGCCAAATTTCAGATGGATCCATTGAGCAGTTTTTAGTCCATAAACTAGTTGTGAGTTTTCTTGCAATTTTATAATATCGCTAAAGTAGAAGTTTCTGGTCCAAACGGGCATTTTTCTCATGTCAGAAGATGTCAAAGTGTCTAAAAATAGCAAAAACCCAATTCTGATATTTTGACCACAAACCCCATTTTCATGATACACTCGAACAATGGTTATGACCTCAAGATCCACTGACAATACGTTTATTTGGAGGCACTTGAGCATTTTATGCCTAAATTGCACTACACGTGACAGTCAACCACACATTTACATAGCTAGTGGAGAAAAGAGATTCAAAATTCATCATAATTTTCATGATAATAGTTCTTATCGTTCTAATGAGAAAGTTGCTCATGATATTGACATTTGCTATTTTCCCTTGCTGCTAAAAGACGCATGACATGTCAGGGCATTGTAAAAAGCTGTGATTTTAAAAGTTGAAAGTGATGAAAATCAAGTTAACATTTTCATCAAACAGAATGAGGAATAGTACAACAGTTTTAATAGCAGGCGCTACTAATCAAAATGGCACATGATACTTTGAAATAGCAGCACATTCGCGTAATGCATGTGGGAATGGTGAGACGAGGAGTGGGAGTTCAAGTGCATAAGAGCCTAACAGGTATTGATGAACAATCAATCAAAAGTTTGACCTAATGTGTAAGAACAGTCACCTTTCAGTCACACGGCACAGCTGTCAATCTCCCCGTTAAGGTAATACTGTGGATGCAGACAGTCTAAAGAATATGCACAGTACAGACAATACTAATACAGTAAATAATCTATTTTTTTTAAAAAAGTACAGTGGAGAAATATACAATCTATGGAACAGAGTATACACATACAATGTACCGACAGCAGCGAATATTAGGAGAGAGTTAGAGAGAGAGGTGGATACTTACGGTACTGACAACTTGGACCGAACCAAGGCGGCTGACAACGCGCTCCGTTCAAACAGTTACCAGTAATGTCGTCACATTGATTATCCTGACAGCGGCATTTATACCGACACGTGTGACCAAACCATCCTGTGTCACATGTGGCACCAACAACTGGCAAGCATTGACTGAAATAAAGCCACAGCAGCCACACTGACCAGGCTAGAACTGGCATCGGGAACTACGGCCACTCCGCACTGTCGGCCGAGCAAAACTGTGCCATCCTACCAGTATACTAGATAAAGAGTTTTTGAATCTGGTATAGTTGTTCTCTGACACACATCCATGTCCTTTAACAAATAACATTTCACATCATGGTATGCAGAACATGCAGACGTGAAAAAGTACAGGACCCTTCCGTCCTTAGAGAGAGGAGCATATCCATTCACTAGTCAAAGACTTACCGAAAGCCATTCTGAGTTAATATGTTCATCGTTTGAGCACAAGTTTTGTTGCTGTGACAACGGTGACGTCATGAGGTATCATGGTTGTTTCAAAAAGCGAAAAGGAGAAATTCTATGATAACAGCTCAAATTTATTTTCTCTCAGAACCTTGAGGTTTAGCCTTAGCTATCGTGAAAAACTACTGAAACGTTCATATAAGCTCATGTGTCTTCGTTTTTAGTTTCATATCATCATGAGGTCATCACAGATGTAATGTTCCTCTTCTGAACGCCAAATAATTCGGGTCTGTTCAAACAACTTTGACATTTCGTAGAGCAGAACTTAACTAACTTGATATACATTTCAATGGCCACTAATCTGACATCACTGTCATAGTCTTTGGGCCACTAGTGCAGTGAAACCAGTCTCTCTAGGTAGATGGAATTCATTCATCTGGAAAGGCAATTCTTTAGGGGGACGGAAAATCCTTCAGCTGTCTTAACGCCGATATCCAGTCATGAAAAACTATAGGAATGAGAAAAACTACATTGTATGGAGCTTCTAGTCGTAATGTTGTACATCAAAGTATAACCATTTGAACAGATCAATCCAGTACTTCTACTTTACCTTCCTTGTTCTTCCTACCCCTCAATAGTCTACCTCTCTCTCTCTCTCTCTCCGTCTCTCTCTCTCTCTCTCTCTCTCATAAGCATACGTACACAGCTTCAAAGTTTACCGTGTCTCACAGACATTGAAAGGTTAAGGTTAGGTTTTTCTTAAGCTTTTCAGCGCTACACGAGGGCTATCTCAGCTATCTCTTTTTTCATATTATCCTGTTGGGCTGCAGCAATGGTTGCCAACGTGGTTTTGAATTTTATAAAACCATATCATCCCCTCCCCCCCAACCCCCGGGGATCAACCTAAAATATGGCCAATTAATAAAATGCAGGGCCCATATTGTGCATCTTTCATTTTTTGAATCAGTCCGTCTTCCCCTTGATGAGTGCAGGGACTTGCAAATTATATTGATAATAATAATAAAATAAAACAAAAAATAAATAAATAAATGAAATAAATTAAGTTAAAATATTTAAGAAAAAAAGGTAAACTAAATGACCAATATAAATAATTACATTATATAATAATATCACTTGTGCACGGGGACGGTTACGGGAGGAGGATGGCTTTCCTCCACACTGCTGCCCACTTCGTGGCACAGGGACACACATCCATCTAACTAACGGCGAATTGTTGGGCCTTAAGGATGCTCCCTGGCCATAGCATATCTTTACATGTGTAGTACTTGCAGGCTCAGGGAAAGAGAAAAAAAAAAGAGACGGTCGGAAAATACATGTCGGGATTCTGATTCTCTCTCTGAGTGGGTTGCCATCGGGTCTTACGGATGTTCCTGCCCTTGTCCACTTACATGTGTTCAAATAATAGATCGGCCTAAGGTCACAGTCAGTTCTGGCCGAGTGAGTCGCAGAGGGAGTTATGCATTATGGTGGTGATGTTATCATTTTGCTGTCCAGAGCAACCTGGCGTATAAAGCTCAGGATGGCCTGTGACATTGCTCTATCGAATACATTATTCAAAGAGCGACTCGAGAAGTGGGCTTCTTGAGCATCTCTGAAATCAGTACAATCCGTGTTTGCGACTGTCAGTTGGCAGTCACAGGCCCCGTACTCTGGGGGCGTTTCTCTTCTGAAGAGAAACAAGTGAGTGAGGTGAGAGCGACGAAGAGGCGGTTGAGAACCACCTGGTCTCGTCTTCGCGGCTGAGCACACCCTGGCCGAGATCCAAGGTCTGACTGGATAGAGTAAAGTTTGTTTGCAGTCTGTTGATTCCATCGCCGTTGCCATAGTGATTTGATGTACCCGTTGATGATCGGCCTGAGATCCATATGAGGGACTCACTCCCTCATCCAGTTGATCTATGATCAGTTTGACCATCGCGATGGAATCTGCTGCGTAGTGTCTTATGTCGGCATGAGGATTGTAATTGGCATTTGAAAATTAATGAACAGCAAAATGATGACAAAGGGCCACTTAAGTATTCAAAATTGTTGTCATAATTGTTGTAAAACTAATTTATTAAGGACAAACAAGAAAAACATGAAGAAAACGTTCAGAAATAAAAGCAGTCAAACAGGGGCATAAAGGCTGACTGCGTCCTATAATGTTTACTAACTAGAAACTATTGATATGAAATTACTTAAAAATAATCAATATATTAAAAAAATAATAAAAACAATTAAAAAAGTCAAGACAATACTTCGTTACTCCTCAAATGTAGATCTGTTTATTTCGGCGTGAGGTCTTTTCCTTTTCAGAAATAAGAGGCCATCGGTGAGCAGAACCAGTTGGAGCAGGAGAATTGGTATCACAATGTAAAGAATGACATACTTCGAAAGGAGACTTTCTGTAGAAAAAAAAAAGAGATGGTGAAGATAGAACAGATAAAGAATAAGAGCAAGAGAGGCAGACAGACAGACAGAGAGATAGACAGATAGATAGACAGACAGACAGACAGATAGACAGACAGACAGACACGCAGATAGATAGACAAACAGACAGACAGACAGACAGATAGACAGGCAGACAGACAGACAGATAGATAGACAGATAGCCATTGCAGTGAATACACATAGATACGTGTTAGGTTATCCGTCATTAACACCTGACTCACATAACCAATACCTTTTTTTTTTTATTTTGGTCTTTTTTTGTGGGCTATTTGTATTGGGTTTTAACGTCATATCAGCCCAATCACGGTTATGTTGTGCTCAACACGGTAAGATACGACAAAAAGGCTGTGAAGTAGGAAAGAGAGCGGCACAGAATACAGGAGCAAGGAGAGAGAAGCGATGTCACCCCTGGGACGCTGAAAATACCACTCCTTAGGAGCCATCCCATCAATGGCGGGCTTACACGGCCTGCAGGTGGGAGTAGAGAACCTACTTATATAGCTCGGGGCCCCGCTGCCAACAATATCAGTCGATGTGTCCTCCTTTAAGTGGGTTGGGGAGTGTGTGTGCGAGGCTGGGGTGTGTGTGTGTGGGGGGGGGGGGGGTCTGAGAGTAAATTTTTAAATGCTTTTACTAAACAGTTTTTAGGCTTAAAATTCTGATTCATTAGAAGGAAAGAATGAAAAAAATGCATTTTGTCTCCTGTTGCCATGACAACGCCGCCGCTTTGGATGGTGTGTCATCTGGACGGATGGATATAACCAGTTGTTGAGACTGATATACAGCAGTGTAACCAGTCGTGAAGACGAGCGCATACCCAACTATGTAACGAATCTTGTAGATCGATACACAGTTGTGCAAAGGCTCCTCTCGGCGAATGGGAGGCCATGGAGTCAAGCGTATATATCAATATCTTGTATTGCACGATTTTTGTAAAGCAACTAATAGTGCATGTTCGTTAAAACTTCTTGGTATAAATCGAGTAGTGGCCGAGCAATCGTACAAACGCAATGAATAAGGGCAAATTCCCGGAGAAAGGATAAAGGCCTAATAACCCTTTTGGCCTTTCTTACCTACTTCTAGTAGTTCTCCGAAGGGAATGGACATTTTATATATATGTATAAACCTATGCTCATGGCCATTCTGTTTGTTTAGTAAGCTATGCTGTCTTTTTCTTGGTTTTTCTTGGCTAGTGTGAAAAAAAAAAAGAATTTTTTATGGATTAAGTTTAGTGAAACCTCTACAGTTGATTGCCGAAGCTGTAAAAAATTATCATGATTATTTTAAGGAATTTATTTCAGTATTTAAAGTGAGCAGAACACTCCTTTTGAAATACTATCCACTTGCTTGTCATCTGTCCATTTATATGGAAATCTGTAGACCGATCTTGCTGACGTAATAACAGTGATGTCCTCAAGTTTCAGCTGACGGTTTGTAATGTAAGTGCTCACGCTGTTGCTTGTAATGCTATACTACTGTACGACCACTGGCTAGGATATTTAATTGAAAAAAAAAGTCCATGCTTTTCTGACGTCTATTTTGTCTTTTGGTAGAGCTAAGCTTTCATCTTTATGTTTGTAACTAATTAAATCAGCATACAAGTTAGACATTTGCTGTCGTTCAGTGGCTTTTTTATATCTTTGCTTCTTATTCTGATAATTTTTGTTTAAATTGTGGCTCGTACAGTCGTCATCGGGTATGTTTTTCAATGATGAACACCAGCTCTAAGGATATCTACTGAAAATCATATATCAGCTTTACGCTAAAGAAATTAAATAATTGACAATAATTATATCCTAACTAGAAAGATGTTCACCCTTAATTTCATGTTAAATTTGTCAGTTGCATTTTAGATTCCGATAACAGTAATGTATCATTCATTGTTCTAGTAATAAACTCATTATTTTTAAGAAATAAGCAATCTCTCAACATCAGGGTTGTCAACTTGATTCCATAAAAGGGTATTTAAATGTCTCACGCTCTGTGTTTTTGCACACTTTATCTTAAAAAATGTCAAAACAAAAGAGAGAGAGAGAGAGAGAGAGAGAGAGAGAGAGAAAGGCATAAACTCTTTTATCCTATTTCAAAGTAGGGATTTTGACATCTCTGTATCATTCAGTTACCAACTCACATACCAACAGTCATACAAACGCGTGCTGTCTCATACTTACACTCTTTCTTCAGTACAACAAAAGACACAGCGGATTTGTTTTTCATAAACACAATTGTTAGCTGTATTTCATATAAAAATGAAACATGTTTCGATGTACCCATTACATTGGTCAACAAATTTCAACTTTTCGTCTGCCATTTGGAAAGCATCGGGTACGTTAAAATAATGTTGGGTGGCTGATTTCAGGTCTGGTCTGATTCCAGCTAGCACGAGAGGTCTGTATGATGTTCAGGGTCCCATTTATACATAGTGACATAAAACACGGAAATATAAAATAAAACCGCAGATACGTTTTAATCACTATTTTAAACATTTCAAAGTGCTAAAAAAATGATAAAAAGTCCATAGATTATTTATCAAAACATTATTAGAACTTAGACACGAGCAGCATTCTTTGAATCAATCAGAAATGCTTAAGTCTGTTGCCCTTTCGCTTGTGTGCAGTGTCCGTTTCGCGTCGAAGAAACCAACAGTAATCCGCCATCATATTAAAGTTAAACTTGCCTTGATATCTGTTTTCCATCACCTTTATATCTTGATGAAACCCTTGACTGTGATCATCACAGACATCTCCAAGATTGGAAGGTACGAGTTTGTTTGTGTGTTTGTTTGTTTCTGTTGGGGTTTAACGGCACATCAACACGACAACGTCTATATTGTGCCTAAGACGGTGGGTACATTTACACTGTAAAAGGCTGATCAAAGTATATATAGATAAAATATACCCCTGAACGGACAATGTGTTTATGAGTTATAAAAGATATCAAAATGTGTGTATAAATTTAGGTAATCAAATATTGTATAGCAAAACTAAGAAGACGGGATGTAAGCAATTTTGCGCCGTCCCGTGAGGGTCGTCACATGATTATCAAGCTTTCTGTTACGAAGTGATGTTAGAATTTGCCATATAGACCATCAAGGTATGTGTGCAGAAGGTGCATTTTAAGAGATACTCGAGCTCCCAACTGACAGTATGTTTTCAGCAAGTCAGAATAGTTGTCCACTCTGTACTTTCCCATATCTGTTCCCCAACCACACCGAATGCTTCCCAGGCTAAGTATTCAAATGAATTTAGCTTGTCCTTAAATAAATCATCAGCCAACAAATCACAAATTCTAGTGCCCACAAAAAATAGCTTCTTTCAGTTTTGCATCACTTTTGTCACCCCCAAATGTTTCCCTGGGGGACAGAAAGTCGTCTCCATATCTGTCCATAACTCTGACAAAGCTCTTCATTAATCCCACAAATTTTATGTGAAGCGACGGCAGGAACACTTTCAGTGGATTTACTAGAGGCACATGCTGAACATTTGCTTGCCAATTACAATATCAATCCTTTCTGGTCATTGTTTTCAGGTTAATGTTTGGCATCATCACGACTTTTTCAGACACAAGAAACGGTGTGCTTGGTATCACCTGCAGTCCAAGAAGTAAAGATAATAGTCTGAGATTACCACAAATGTTCCAGCTGTGTTTTTCATACTGGCACACTCTAAGAAGAAGGTCTATTGATTCAGGAGGTTCCTTTCAACCCATTACTTGCACTAATGGTAGAAAAGGCTTAACGTTCCCATTGTGTAATAGTACAGCTTCAGACTTGCCTTGCTTAAATCTGTAAAAAGGCTCCATTCATTTGGGACGTGATCATGCCCAACCTCGTACACATTACAGAAGCAAACATCGTTCTCCATTTGAAAATAGGATACAGGACTTGTGTAGTGACTAAGAAACACAGTTAATCTGGTACTTTTTTTTTTTGTAAAAGATTCCATTGCTGTAACATAGAGGAGAGCACCTCAGCCTTTTCTTTGGACAAGGAAGGGTCTCAGAGTAAGTCATTAAGCTCTTCTCGATTAATCAAATGCTGCACGTTTTCACCAAGGTCTGCTTTAAATAAAAATTCGTCCTCATCATCCGCAACCCTATTGAAACATTCATCATCAGTCCATTACTATCATCACGCAGGCCTGCAGGTGGAAGAGGCACAAGAATCTCTTCGTCATGAGGCGCTGGTTTCAGTGCTGATCCTCAGCTTGGATATACTTATTTGTTAGCATTTTGTGGTAATCTTGTGAGGTAAATTTTCCACATACATAACAAAAATTGTCAAAATGATTTACACAGCCTTTCAATCCAGTGCTCATGGTCTTTTGAAAGAGTAAATAATATTAGTGAAGTAGAGCTTAGAGAGCTGATACCCCTCTACCACAATGTGGCAACAATAAAACAATGGGCAAATAGTACTGCAAGACAACTCCATCAAGTTAGTTGCTTGATTACATCATCGAACATGATTCTCAGGCCTGCATCATTTCATACCTCTATTTTAATTATTGCATCACTCTTTTATTTACTTCATAGTTGGAGGTATTGCTGGACAAGATGTCTATTTAATATTGCATAAAAAATCTTTTTTTCAGAAGTAAAATATATATGTGTGTGTGTGTGTGAGGCGTTCAGCGAAAAACAGGGCACATGGTGAAAATTTTCGATTTTTTACTTAATAGTAGATTCTGAAAACCTTATCTATTTCTGAACAAAATGCAGTTTGAATTTTGTAAATAACTTTAGATGCTGAGATATTGCATTTTAATGACGGGGAACCACAATAGTATGAAAATGAGAAAAACGCATTTAAAGTTTTCACGTCTATTTTTTGCACATTGTGACATACATCTTCACACAAACACACACACACACATAGATAGATAGATAGATAGATAGATAGATAGATAGATAGATAGATAGATAGATAGATAGATA
>JBCEWB010630762.1:0-17787 GCA_039654565.1 Peronia peronii
CGACCTATAATGAAGCTGCTTCTAATAACAAGCACAAGGAGCAGCCTGCTTATCCAGCTACTCCCTATTCTATTTTTTTACTAGATGATGTGTGTTTATTGTTTTTTATTTGTTTTCTATTTTACTTCAATATGGCCCCTATTGCTATTTCTCTTTGCCATAATGTTTTGACTTTTGTTGGTCCACGTTTTTATTCCTGCTGCTGTTCCTATCATATGTTTAGTGGACCATGTTAAAAGGTCCTCCCACGAGGGTCTGAGGGTGTCGCTTCCTTGTTTTGGTCACTCGTGGGTCCCTTACTATTTTTGTACAGGTCCCTATCGTCCCTATCTCCTACTCTACTTTTCCTACTCTATCTACACAGGGATGAGCCCTTCGGTCTTTATTTGCTATTTCCCTGGTATGCTTATTTTACGACATTCAATTAGCAATACATGAATTTATTTGTATGTTTATTATATTTACATTATGTGCATATTGGGGAGTCCCTAAGTCGAATTGGGGTAAAGGGTTCTGTCTACCATATCGGTTTCTCGGTCGGCAGAGGACAATGAAAGACAACTTTGTTCCATCGGTGTCCCCGTCTCTCGAGCGATAACACGATGTATTTTACGGATCCGCATCTAGGATCGAGGGGGAACAGGTCGGACTTCTCGGCTTCGCCAGTGTTCCCGGATCGACCGATCGAAGATACTGCAATCTCGTTCCCCGCGGATTTCCATGTCGGCAGGGTCTAGAGTCTCCGTCCAGAAGAGCGCAGGGACTACTCGGTTTCATATACGATCGTCCACCCGCAGACCCCTGGAAATTCATAGAGTTCTTTCGGTGTTCTTTTCTTTTCTACTCCCTCCTCCCTTCCCCCATCCACCACTCGTTTTTCTTTGTTGTTGTTGGTATTTTACTGCTGGCATGGATTTCCACCTAATCTACCTCCTTCCCTGTCCCTCTCTCTCGTTATACCTGTTTCCAAGTTATTTATTTCTTCACCCCATCCCCTTAATTCTCGTTTTGGTTTTTCTATTTCGTCTCTGTTTAATTAGTCGGTCTATTTCCGACCTAGCATCCCCATTCTTGCTTCATCCTATTTGGCGAGGGTTCTTATTTCTATTTTTGTTATCGTGTATCTATATTGGCATCTTTGCCAGAGTTTTCTTTAGTATCTGCTTATGTTTCTCGTCCGATTTAGTTTAAAGATGTTATGCAGGGTGTGGTCTTCTCCCCTGTTCGTCATTAGCTTTAGTAGGTCTTCTCTTTCATCCTTATAGTTGGGACATTCTAGTAGCAAATATCCCTTCGGGGCGTATATTTCCACAGACATCCCGTTCCGTCTGAGTGCCTTGTCAAGGCTACATATGTTAAAATAACCATTTGGAATGATCACCAGTTGTTAATTTTCTCCTTGGAGATGTTGTACCATCACGGCGCATAGTTTATCTCCACGAGGGCGATTTCAATATTTTTCCCATCTAATGTGTAAGGTAGACTTACTTTTTGAACAGCTACTATAGTTACATGCATTATTGCAAGGAATTAATATAAATCCTAATGAATTTAAGTTTAATAGTAAGGCGAGGTATCCGCCAGGTGTTCAAAATGAAATAAACGGCGCGGTGGATCTCGCCAAAGCGCACATCCAGGTGCGCACCGATGGTTCGTTTGAAATCCAGTACAGCGATGTATTTAGAAAATATCGCTTGCCACAGGTATCTTCGGACAAATTGGCTCAGGCCTGGATGTCCAACCCGATGCAGTTTTGGCAGAACCAAGTCAATGTCGCGATCTGGTATGCCACCACGGGCTGTGGTGTTTCATTGAAAGACCATTTGACTGCCGAATCAGACTCCTACTGCGGGCATTGTATCGTTTCCACATATACTACCAGACGAGGCGGATACTGGATGAGGTACATGTTCCGCTGTCACAAGATTAAGCATGGCATCCTTGGAGCAACTCATACGACCGCAGGGCGAAAGAAATAATCTGTAGCGAATTTGGTGTTTCCCCGCACGCCGACTTGCGCGTGAAAGGTTCAAACCACGGGCTAGGACGAGTTTACAACTATTGGACTTACAGTGGCTACCACCCTTTTGGGAAAGGGAAGTACGACCCCCCCCCCCCCAAAAAAAAAATGTCGTTCACAAAAAAAAAAAAAATAGTAATGATTCATTTCATGTGGATTTTATAAAACAAGATGTTTCGAACGCAGACACAGCCTGGACAGCCTTCATGCTTGACAAGTCAAATAGTTTTACCGGCCCTGGGGTTGAGAGACTGAACGACAGCATTATATGTTTGGGCTCGGAGCACAGGCCTAGAACCGTCCAGGTTGTCTGGGTACTGGAACGGCCTTTGACGCGCAAAAACAGGTGTTAGCGAACTTTGAAGACGCCTTGTCATCTCCAGCAGATCTCCTTTCAGCGATAAAACGCTACCAAGACGTCATGCAATGCGCCGGTTCTGAAGTCAACTTTGTCTTCGGAATTGGTCTGCACATGGCCCCGACCGAGATGTCACTCAGTGTCAATCGTGTGGCAGGGTGCAACAACTTAATTGTAGTTGCCACAGATAACCAGACGCTGAGTCTCAACCACGGTCTTAATATGTCCACTGCTCCACCCAATGCCTCTGGAGATACGGGGGAGATTGACCTGGTCAAACCGACCAGCAAGGATGCGGGGGAGGTAAAAAAAAAAATACTCACCAAGTTTCTTTAGCAGAGCAAATTGCGGATTCTGATAACCACGAAAATTAAAAAAAAAATAGCCCCTATCGTCGGCAGCGTTGCTGTAGGATTACTAGCGCTTTGGCTTACTCGTTAGCCATTCGCTGGCTGCAACAAACAGCAAACCCCCCAATAGCAATGACAAGAACCCACAAGTTTTCACCAAGTCAACTCACAGATTTTGATAGTAGACTCAATAACCAGGAGACAATAGAGCCAGTGATGCCTGGAAGAGCCTTGCATACCAAAGAGCCTTACATACCAAATTTGCTAAAATTTTCCCGAGGTTTTGCGATTTTTTTTTTATTTACCCATTCTTTGATCCCCCTTTAACTGATGGTTTTGGTGGAGGGGGAGTTCCCTGAGAGGCCACACCCCCAGTCAGGGCTAACACTAGCGTGCTGATCGCCATTCCAATTCCGGTAAGAATAGACACGATTGTGATTCCTTGCCCGCGGAATAGAGTGCGCCTACGCTCAGCCAGGGTAGTGTCATCATGAAGGATGTGGCCGATTGTTTTTCTAATGTGATTAATCCGAGAAAAGAACTCTTGTCTACCCGCTGAAGGGCCTCAAGGCGTGAGGCTCTTTCATCCTGCTGGTCACGCAGACGCTCGGCGATGCGGCGTCTAGTGAACTTGTCAATATTTCCACGGTCATCTTCATCCAGCTTGCGCTTCTCCATTTTGATGGCTCATGTAGTTTTGTGAGCTTGGCAAAGTTGTTGGTGAGTTCACCGCGGTTACTCTGGTCGAAACCTCGGAGTTCACGTAGGTTGATTGGGAGTCTCCGTACGTTCCGAGGACCTCATTGATATCATCCTCGGTCAAAGTGATTTCCATCCTGCGAACAGAATCTGAGGCTTCATTTACAGTCTGCCCCTGGTCCTGAAGCTCAATAGTATTGCTCCAGCAGCTGCCTCTCCCAACTCGTTATTACCGGTTTGAAGGGCTGCAACAGCCTGAACTATAAATGGGATTTTCGCCTAATCCAATCTGAAAACCCCTGTTACTCTTGAATTGAGTTTCCCTCACCGGGCTTGCCGCCTATTGTGGTGAGGGAAATGGGCTGCTCAGTTTTTAAGTTTATGAGATTGATATCAGGGTAAGCTTTAGCCGTAAGCGCCCATCAGCTATTTCAAACTATGTTGTGTCGCAACCCATAGAGGGGGTTAAGCCTTGTTCAGCCAATTTATTATAATAATCATCCTCTGCTGTCTGGAGGAGTTCCTCACGTAGTGGTTACTCCTTGTTGTGTATCTTGTTCTAAAGACAACGGTGAGTTAGTGTCAACGTCGACATTGTCGTCTATTGGATCTACATCCTCACGATCAAAAGCGGGATTATCGAAATAATAGTCTGCCATGTTTATTATATTGAAGATTGATATCCACCTTTAAATGAAAGTTTTGTCAATATGGATTCTAATGTATTCGGACGAAAACTTAACCCTTAGTGATGTCTGAGAGACTCCTTAGAGTTTAAAGGCGTCCACGAGTTGGTCATCCTGACGAACGATCCTAGTACAATCGATCAGAACCAACAGCTTCTTGTACGGTTCACAAATCTTGGCGCTAATGACGTTATTGTCCCTGGGACCGCTAAGCTTGCTTTCATCATCTCTCTGACATCCAGTGACACCAACCGAAGCGTGGTCAATAACCTCGGGCGTGCTTTGGTAAAGAAAACCACGATCAAAATCAGCGGCAGTGAGGTAATGTTTATCGATGACAACGATGTGGTAAACATCTGCTACATGGATCTTTGGGAAACAACTCAAGAGAGAAATAATGCCCAATATCAGGGCATCGAAACAACCAGTTCTAATATTACCAAACTCCTGTTCGGGACTGAGGATAAAGATGAGTCTGTGTTTGAATAAAACGCTGTTGCAGTTGTCTATGGTAACCGGTACTGCACCCCCCTTGACTTCAAGTTGCTTGAAAGTCATATGCCATACTATCAGTCGGTCCTGAGGGACCGGCTTGAATACGAGCTAACCTTCAACGACTACAGCCGCGTACTCTACGTCACAGAGGATACCATAGTCACAGTTACACCATCGAGAACATATCACTCGAGTATGACATGGTCACCCATCCCGAGCTCGCCCGGGTGATCCGTAACCAGTATGCTGGCCGCCTGGCAATTCTATATAACCGCGTCCTCCGACACCGCAAAATCACCCGCGACAAGAGCGACACCCTGTGGAACATCAATCTCAGTGTACCCGCTCGCAGTGTGAAAGGCATCTTGATGCTATTCGAGGACCCAAACAACTCCGCGCCCACCAACGGGATACCGAGAACTTTTACATCCCTAAAATAAGCAAAGTAGAGATGACAATCGAAAGAGTCCCCAAGCAGCTGTACAGCCAAGGCATGCTCCCCCATCAGCCCTGACTGAGGCAAGGAAGTACTTTGCAAGCGGCTGCAAGAGTCATCCTGAAGTGGCCATGGTCACGAAAGACCTAGAACTGTGAGATATGAACATCAAAAATTTCTTCTTAAGCGGGTTCGCCTTGTAGCTGGACCTCTGCTCCATAGACGACGCCCAGCTACATGGTAGTGGCTGGCGTATTGAGAATGGCAGTAGGGAGTGACCATCCAGATCACGAAAAAAGCAGAAGAAGCTGACCCATGAAACATTTATCTCTATGTAATTATGGATGCTCAACTCAACATCGAATATGGCCGATTCTTCTCTGCAATCTACTAAACTCTTCCAAGAGACCCTCCTTCATTATTATCTGTGGATGACAGGGTGTGGGAAAACCGCATTCATACTTAACCTCTTAGAAGGTCCCTATTACGGAGTTTTTCAACACACTGGTATCTTATGCCATACAATAAATACAATCGAACGTATCAAGAATGTCTCTGGGTGTGGACTGATTCCCAGGTCTATGTTGTAGATCCAGGTAAAAGGCTCCAAGATTATCAGATATTCCAGGACTCGCCAACCCTATATATTATTGACGACTGCAGTAATTGCAAGGCACATAAAAAAAAACAGGACATGCTCTCAAAACTGGCTTTCTCAGGCCACCATGCGGACCAATCTGTGTGGGCCCTAACCCAGAAATATAATTCAGTTCTGAGGGATCTCCGCGAGCAGACGCGCTGGGTCGCCCTTTTTCATTGTAAGGATTGAGACAGCTTCAAAGGGAGCAAGTAAAAAAGACAAAACATGCTAAGCTGGTGTTGAAGAATCATCAGTCAGCTGCTTATAGGACACTTACTTGCTGAGTAAATACTAAACATATGTTAAGCGGTGTTAAGCAAATACTAAGCAGATGGTAAGAGGTATTAAAGAATGGTTACATATAATATACTCGTCATGTGGAAATTATTCTTGATAAGTTGTTCTCTGTGGCAAATAATCACACTTTTTGTGGTTGTAATGGCCGTGTACCGATATATTAGAGTTCGAGGAATTTTATTTCATATCACACATTGTATTACAACAAACTGCAACATGCAGATGAACGACATATGAGACCAAGTATTGGAAGAGAAAGCTCTCCAGGTGAAACAGCCATCTTATCCTCATCCTAAATTTAATTCTCATCCGGGTAGACTTTTTGCCCTGGCAGCGGGAGGTTACACCAAACAGTACCTTGGGAAGGAATTAACCGTGGACCAAATTGACTCGTTAAGCGAGGACGAGGTCGAGAAGCTCTAGGCCCGATACGATATAAGACTAGGTCCTATCATGACAAAAACTAGGACGGGCTGCTATATATATTTGCTCAGCAGTGATGAGCATATTTCTTCCCATCCCTCCTGAAAAACACCCTGCATTAGTCCGAGATCTTGAGGCTGACTCGTTTGTCGAACATGCACTTAGATGTGCTACGTGCGAGCTCTATCACCGCTATGGCATGTTTCTAGCACCGATAACCGCTGCTCTAACGACAGCCAAATACTGTCAATTTAAACACCAGTGTCCCCCAACTATGTACGATGACAGGATACTAACCACAGATACCGAAGATGATAGCACCATGAGAGATCACAACACCTTCGGATGGTCCAGAAATGAAAACCAATAAGAAAAACCCCAAGCAAGTTACAGGCAGACCTGCTGGTGCTGGCGCCAAAAAGGCCTAACAAGAACGACTACTTGAAGAGCTTAGAGCAACCAAAGAACCACTTTGTGTTGCTAAGCAATCTGTCCCACAAAATCAACAGTCTGTCTCCCACAACAAGCAATCTGATCCCGAGAATCAACAATCTACCCCGCAGTGTGGAAACAGGTTGCCTTGATTTATAGCTGGTCTTGCTGGTGTATTTATTGTATATCAGGGGCTTCCACGCCCAACGGTACAATGTAGCACTGTTACAAAGCAACAGCAGGTCCCCCCTTCGCCCCACATCAATCAATTAAAAGCATGTGACCCCTTTCATATGGAATAGTACAGCATGACGACTCCAACTACTTACGGAAAGATTTTCCTAAACGATCTGTATCACAGCGCTGTTGTTTCCGATTAAGCTATTGGATATTAAAAACTGACGAAAATGATTTTTGGGGATGCTTCTCCAAGCTAGACCCCACCCCAAGTGATATTGGTATGTTGGTTTTAGACGTAGGCCTCGCGATGGCGACTAAAGAAATGGACTGGGTCAACGAAGAGCTTTGCCGGAAGATCACGCGATTCAGACCTTTAACGACGTGGTTGCGGCAATTCGCGAGTATGCAAAAGTTTCCGGTGTCTCATTGAATCCTTTGACACTCGAGCCAAAACTCTCAGATTTTTACACACTTAGCAATGCACAAAAAGACCGTGAGATCACTTTCATTGTATTGGGAATGGCCGTGACGGGTTTGGTGGCTTACAAGTTAGTCAAGTAATAGACGACAGCAAGTTTTGAAGTAATTTTTTTCAGGCTATTGAAGACATATTTGAAATGTTGAAATAAGTTATATATACGTCGTTTAATAAATGTATACCACAGCCCTAAGGGGTACCGGAAAGGTATTCCTGCCATCAAGAAACTAGCGGTCGCAGCGAAGGTGACCGAAAATGTGGCCAAGGATTGGCTGAAGAAACAAGGCCATTTGGCATATCTATTTACCAGCTCCACGAAACATTCCAAGACCAAGTTTTGCCGTCGTCGTACCAAACGGAATCCATCAGGCTGACCTGCTCTCTCTCCCTCCGATAAAGCTGGCACGCACATCTACAGGTATGCCCTCACCGTGGTCAATGTCGCAAATCGGTTTAAAGCTGCTGAGTCCCTGGCCACAAAAGAGGCCAAAGAAGTTGCCGATGCCCAATGAAGTGGCCCAGACTGCTCCAAATTGACCCCGGGCGTGAGTTTATGGGCTCGGTCAATCAATTGCTCGAGAAGCATGGGGTTTCTGTCAGACGAGGTAATGTGGACATCCACAGAGACTCACGTCATGGAAGAGCGTTTCAACCGGACGCTGACCGAGAGACTATTTGAACACCAATATGTCCAAGAGATGAGGCTCTCCTCTGGCGAACAGTCCACAGAGTCGGTGAAGCAGCTATTCGCTGTGGTTTCAGCCTGGAATGGAGAAATGACAGACTGACTGTTAAGAAGCCCAGGGATGCCATCAAGGCTAAGATACTACCTCGCAGCACACCATCTTCAAAATAGTTCCTGGCCGTCCTGTTGGCCTTGACGAGTCAAAACTCCCTTTGGGTGTTAGCGTTCGCTCTCTGTACCAGCCCGGTGAGTTGGAGGGCGGACGTCGTCATACATCTGCTATCAAACAAGGCACCTAAACGAGGATTGGTCCGTGAGGAGCTTCTCGTGGTGCCTCCTGACACAGCTTCCGCCAGATGGAATCTTAAGGCGTTGAAAACTGCAGCCCCTCTTTTTCGGTTACGCTCCAGACAGGTCAATATTATATTGTCGCGGGTGTGACCTTTGGCATTGTCTACAAGGTAGATACTAAACTGCTGGGTATCTTTGGGTTGGTAATTCCAGAGGAGCTCGATGTTACATGTTGCACAGCGGTTATGTTGAGTCGCCTTGAAGTGCAGGATGAATTCGACCTTCTGGTTAAACCTGTTCCTTTGGCTCAATCTTGGTGCTTGAAGGCCACCAATCTTTGTTTGGATAGCACTGCGAAGTTGTTGCTCTGTTATGTGGGGTCTGAACTCGGAACCCTCCTCCGGAGGAACAGGTACCCTTTCTAACTCGTGCATGTACTCCACACGTGACACTGCAAGGTAAGCCAGGTTGGACCACTGGAGATAGTCATCGATAATCCAAAACTTTTGGGGGTCTTGAATAGTGGGCCCTTGAGAACTGTGAACCGTGAGGAGACTCCAGTCACCGATTTTCATGGCCACTTTTGCTGCTTCTATGCTAACTTCCACAATGTCATTCGGTACCAATTCTTCTTTAGGGTTTGTACCTGGAATAGGAACATGTATATTTTACTTTCTGGTGTCTTTAATGTGGTACAAGAGGGGCACCGGGGCGTCTGGGAAGCGGTTTTTATGACGCTGGAATAGCAACTTTTGTACTCGATCTCGAACTTTTTATCTTGAGGTTAAAATGAGGTCGTTTGGCTTCCAAACATTAAGAAATCGCTCCCAGTTCAGGCAACTTCGGAGCTTTTTTTTTTCACTTTTTTCGGCATTGGATCTTGTTACTTTGGAGGCGGATACTTCTTTTGAGGACTTTAAGAGCATAGCCCTTTGCCCTGTGGTCATCCTTCATAATAGTCAACCTTTTGACGCAGCCAATTATGCGGCATCTGACTAGCAACTGGGGGTGGTTGACCATGTAGCCACAGCAAATAACTTGGACATTCCTGTGTTCAAGCCAGTCAACGAAGGCCTCCAGAATGGGTTGGAGCACGGTGCATACTTCGTCCCAGATGATCACGCGGTTGATGTACTTCTGACCCATCCTTTCCGGGGTCCACTTGATCTGCCCACTCCAGCGGAAGAAACTGTGGTATGTCTGGGCCTTGACTCCTCTGGCCCACATCTTTTTGGTCAACCGATGAGTTGGTGTAAAAACAAGAGTCTCTTTTGCGAAAGATCTCGATCGCTCTTGTCGTTTTGCCGCTCCCTCCATCCCCGTTCAAGTAGGGTTGCTGATATCTAATTAACAGGTCACTGTAAGATGGCGCTGTTGAGTCCGACATGCTTCTTATTTGGCTTAAATGCTCTGGTTTGGGGAAGTAGGCTGCATGATTCATGGGCATGTACGCCCTTGTCCTCGCCCTTGTCACGCCACAGGACCGGAGATTCTCGGGAGAGGTCTTTATAATATGACTCAATGGTTTTGAGCTATGCAATGCCGTTTTTTTTTTTTAAATATAAATTAAGGACGAAATCTCTACGTGAACTCCGAGGTCGTGACCGAGCCCTGCAGAGTATCCGCGGTGAACTCACCAACAACTTTGCCAAGCTCACAGAACTAGATGAGCACATCAAAATGGAGAAACGCAAGCTAGATGAAACAAACAGTGGAGGTATTGACGAGTTCACTAGACGCCGCATCGCCGAGCGTCTGCGTGACCAGCAGGATGAAAGAGCCTCACGCCTTGAGGCCGCTTCAGCGAGTAGACAAGAGTTCCCCTTCAAATTAATCACATTAGAGAAATCATCGGCCGCATCTTTCACGAGGACACTATGCTGTCTGAGCGTATACGAACTCTATTCCGCGAACAAGGCATTACAAACGTGTCTATTCTCACAGCAATCGGAATGGCGATCAGATAACTAGTATTAGCCCTGACTGGGGTGGGGGCTTTCAGGGGGGAACTCCTCCTCCACCAAAATCATCGGATAAAGGGGGATTCAAAGAATGAGTTAAAAAAAAAATTTACAAAATGTGCGAAAATTTTTGGCAAATTTGACAGGGAAGGCGGCAGCTGCTCTTCCAGGCATCACTGGCTCTATTGTCTCCTGGTTATTAAATTTACTATCAAAATCTGTGAGCTGGCGCGGTGAAAATTTATTGGCCCTTGTCATTGCTGTTGGGCTTTGCTGTTCATTGCAGTCCGCGAATAGCTAACGAATAAACCAAAACACTAGTCATCCTATGGCGATGCTTCCTACAATAATAGCTAATTTTTCATTTTAGTGGTTACCAGAAGTTGCAATTTGCTCTGCTGAAGAAATTTGGTGAGGTTTTTTTTGTTTGTTTTTTTTTTTACATCATCTTTGCTGGTCGCTTTGACCAGGCCAGTCTCCCCCGTATCTCCAGAGGCTTTGGGTGAAGCAGTGGGCATTATAAGACAGTGGTTGAGACCCAGCGTCTGGTCATCTGTGGCAATTACGATTAGGTTGTTGTACACACGATTAGCACGGAGTAACATGTCGCTCGGGGCCATGTACAGACCTCTTCCGAAAACAAAGTTAACCCCAGAGCTGGCGTATTGCAGGACGTCTTGGTAGCGTTTTATCGCTCAGGGGGTTTCTACTGGAGATGAAATGGCGTCTTCAACATTAGCTAAGAATTGCCTCTGTGCATCAAAAGCCGTTCCTGTACCCAGAATACCTGTACGGATCTGGGCCTGAGCCCCGAGAACAGCCCAAACGTATGTCCTTATACTGTCATTCAATCGCTCAACCCCAGGGCGGGTAAAACCATTTGACTTGTCAAGGATAAACGTGGTCCAAGCTGTGTCTGTGTTCGAAGCATCTTCCTTTATAAAATCTACATGAAGTGAATCATTAATAGTTTCCTTTGTAAACGACATTTTTGGGGGGGGTTGTATTCCCCCTTACCAACAGGATGGTAGTCACTGTAGGTCCAATAGTTGTAAACTCAGCCTAGCCCGTGGTTTGGACCTTTCACGTGCAAGTCGGCGTGCGGGGAAACACCGAACTTGCTACAGATTGTTTCGTACACACTGAGGTCATATGGGCTGTTCCAAAGATGCCATGCTTTGTTTTGTGGCAGTGGAACATGTGTCTCATCCAGTATTCGCATTGTCTGGTAGTATACGTGGAAGCAATACAATGACCGCAGTAGGGGATTATCTTCGGCAGTCAAATGGTCTTTCAATGAAACACCGCAGCCTGTGGTGGCACACCAAACCGCGAAATTGACTTGGTTCTGCCAAAACTGCATCGGGTTGGACATCCAGGCCTGAACCAATTTGTCGAAGACACTTGTGGCAAGCGATACTTTTCAAATATATCGGGGTACTGGGTTTCAAACGAACCATCGCTGCGTACTTGGACGTGCGCTTTGGCGAAATCCACCACACCGTTTGCTTCATTTTGAACACCTGGCAAATACTTCGCATTGCTATTAAACTTAAACGGATTCATATTAATAATGTATGTAACAGCGGTAGATGTTCAACAGGTTAATCTACCCCACACGTTAGATGGGAGAAATCTTGAGATCGCCCCTCGTGGAGATAAACTGTGCGCCACGATGGTACAGCATCTCCAAGGAGAAAAAAGAACAACGGGATTTTGCAGACGGCAAGTCAGTAGTCATCCCAGATAGTTATTATAATGTATGTAGCCTTGCCAAGGCACTCAAACAGCATGGATTATCTGTGGAAATACACGCCCCGACGGGATATTTGCAAGTTTACTCTAAGGGAAAAAACTTTACAATTTTCTGACCAATTCAGTAAATTACTTGGATTTTCCTCCTTGAAGACTCTCGAGCTAAAAGAAACTAAACTTGCTGACAGTCCATCTCAATTGGCTGTCCATCGTGAGCTTTTCATCCACCTCAGGGAACTGTCCACATAGCTAATGGTTTTCCATCGACTGTGGTTTGTTTAGTCCCCATTGCGAATGAATCTTGTGGCTCTGGAAGAATCTGGAAACCAGTTTATCCCGACGACAAAAAATGAATGTCCTCAAAAATGTCACATCTCGCACTGGTTGTTTTAGATTTAAAGGGATATAAATTAAATTGTGATTACATTCGTATAAAGTGTATAAAATACACATACGCAATGGTTGATTCTACTGGATCTGCCCAACGTCAAGAGTACGATAGTGTTTGCGTTACAAGACATGGGTGATGTTGAGGGTGGGATGAGCCTGGTAAAGGCCTTTACCTATTTCAGCTAACAGAATATGGTGTTTACAAGTGGATGGAACTTCATTCCATTCCAAAGGCATCTCAAAAGTGGCTTCTAGACTTTAGACTAAAAACCCTTACGTTTTCACAGGTTCGAGAAACCAGCTTAGAAAATGACAGAATGGGGAGAGTGTTTTAGCTGCTCTTATCCCATCGAAAGAGGTCATGCGTCTTCTTTACCTTAACAATATTGGGTATGTAGTTTCTAATCACGAAAAAGTCTATTACTCTTAAGCTTGTGTTTGTGATTCCTGTTAATATAGTAAATAAGATACAACCTGGTTCTATGCTTTTGTTTATGTTGGTTGTCGGGGATGTGCCCGACAATCCTTTGGTTGTTGTTAGTGGACTTACTCTCCGATAGGATGAATCTGCAAAAAGGAAGCAGTAAGGGATCGTTATTCGAAAACCTGAAGAAGAAACCCCGAAATAGTCAGACCAAAGGCGTCTCAAACAGGCTTCTAGACTTTAGACTAAAAAACCCCTATATTTTCACAGGTTCGAGAAACCAGCTTAGAAAATGACAGAATGGGGAGAGTGTTTTAGCTGCTCTTATCCCATCGAAAAAAGACATGCGTCTTCGTTACCTTAACAATATTGGGTACGTAGTTTCTACCACGAAAAAGTATATTATTCTCAAGCTTGTGTTTGAGGTTCCTGTTAATATAGTAAATAAGAGACAACCTGGTTCTACGCTTTTGTTTATGTTGGTTGTCGGGGATGTTCCGAACAATCCCTTGGTTGTTGTTAGTGGACTTACTCTCCGATAGGATGAATCTGCAAAAAGAAAGCAGTAAAGGATCGTTATTTCGAAAACCTGAAGAAGAAACCCCGAAATACTCAGACGATGATAAGATGGTTAGTGGCAAAGACGCCTACATAAAGGTTGAAAATAACGTGTTTTTGAAAACAATCAGTGTTTACCCAAATCTTACCATCCAGATAATTTTATATATAGACAAACGTATTGATCAAAAAGATATGGAAATTGAATACTTAAGTACTTAAATTTTTAATAGAAAAAAATGTATTAAGAGTGAGGTCTGTAGTAAAATTATTCACCAATTCTTTCTCTCTCTCACATACACACACAAACACACATACAAAAAACACAAACACTTCGTTTATTTCAAACTTTTTTTTTGTGGGTGTTCAAATTGTGAACGGTCACGTGATTCCGCGTTCACAGCGTGAACGGTCAGATTTTACAAACACTGTAGAGCCCTGACAGGGCTAGGGAGAACGACTGTCAATATCTCCTCTCCGCGTCAGCTGTAATAAAAGCTATGTGCGCACTGGTCCTTTCTCCTCGATGGTCGACGGCAAACTGGATGAAATAGTTTGTTTTTCTTAAGCCTTTCAATCCAAAGAAAGTTGGATTATCTCGGCTTTTAGAAGTTGCCAATTTGTGCTGAGAAATTTTGTGGGTAGAAATTTGGGAATTTAGAAATTTTGCGCGGACAGCGGCACGCAGTCTACTGTTTCATCGATTTTGAACTGCAAGGGTTCTTTAACGTGCGTAACGTACACACGGGACCTCCGAAATATATTCGCCCTTATCCGAGAAGACTAGACGTCGGGCTTCCCTACCCACAGGAAGCCAGGGGACCGTTAAGTCACTGAAAAAATGCGGGTTTTCGATCTTCATGTCCTTCCACCCCCCCGATGCAGGACCCGCGAGTAGATCCCGGCCCGTTTCCTCCGTGAGCAGACGCCATACCACAGAGCCATTGCGTCCCCCTTGGATGAAATAAAGCAACTTGGCGTATACCTTACAACGTATTGCACGGGAGTTTTGGAGCGCGACTTGCATTTTCGACGATCTAGAACATTCTCGATGACGCTCTGCTTCCCCCGCAGTTAAATTTTTAGCAACGCGCCTAGCGTTGTAGACTCGCGGTTAACTCGCTTATATAAACATACAGAACGAGTAAGGAAGGATGAATAAAAGGATAGATGGAAAGATAGTAAGAAGAAGAGACAGAAAGATTGACAGAAGGATAAACAGAAGGTAGACCTAAGAATGGACAGAAGGATAATCAGAAAGATTGACGGTGTTGTTACGCTATAAATTATAGCGCCTCTGACGATCGACATAGTTTTGATTCATATTTAGATCTAGATTTCAATATACAAAGAAGAAATGAAAAAACAGTTATTATCCCCGATCGAGGCCTATTGTGGGTATCTATCTATTGGTTGGTCAGTCGGTCGATTAATATGTCTGTCTATCTGCCGTTTTATATTTCTGTCTAGTTACCTTTCTATCTACTTATTTTCTGTCTATCTATCTGCGAATCTGTCTGCCTGCCAATCTGTCTATCCCTCCGTCCGTCCATCCATTCACAAATTTATTCATACATCCATGCATTCATCTACTGATCCATCCATTGAAACTTTCCCCCATTGTTCCTTTGATTTCCTGCCAACTCGACAAGCTAAGGCTGGTTAAAATATGCTGAAGCGCGGAAAAATCAGTGCAGCGCACTTTAAAGGCGAATGCCCGTGATGTCACTTTGATTTATGATTTAGCAGGAGATCAGAGCAATTCAGTTATACGCTTGGTGATAATCAACTTGAGCAAATATTCAGATATTTAAATGCGAAATATGGTGTTAATCATGACTAGTCAAGTAAGCAATGATCGATTGACGAAAATATATAAATTTCAAGAGGAGCTGCAAAATGAAAAAACAAAGCGAGAAAGATTGTTAAATTAGAAACAAAAATATAAGTTTTACTTGGCCAGGACGTCTGAAGCTTTAAGCATGTGCATTTTGGGACTAGGTGGAACCTCTCTTGGGCTTTTCGCTACTGGAGTTGGAATTCCTTTAATTATACCTACTACTGCTCTGCAAATGGGAGACCGTTGTGCTCAGCCCTATTACTTCCCTTCACCAGGCACAAGAGGGGCTGGACAAACAGTGTAAAGAGAATAAAAATCACTTCTGCGTTTTTTGCTTGAGACATACACAATGAAAAATTCAAAAAACATTATTGTTATAATTTTATCAAATTTTTTGGCGATCACTCTTTCGAATGACAAGGTGTAAAGGGATTTTTTCCTCTTTACACTGCTTGTTATAGACATCTTTGGCTGGCAAAGGGAAGTAATTCAGCTGGTCAAAATGATCTCCCCTTAGACGAGTCCCTCTTTTGGGAGGGGCAGATAATCTGCGAAACGATCGCCCATTATTACAGGATTTGCCAAACTATGCATATCACTGGCAAGATCTAGGCTGGAGAAAAAAAAGCAGGCTTTATACAAAAATTAAAACTGAAGCCGAAACCATAAGTCATAAGGTAGACAGGTTATTGTCAAAGTCATTAAAAGATGGAATTATATCTGACAGCGAATACTAACTTATGATGAATAAAAAAGAACAATGGATTAAATATGACAAAAATGATTATGTAGATGCTCGAAAGACCAAAAAAAAAACTGTAAAATTTATGACGCCAAATCCATATAATTGTTAAGACCAGTTCTGCGTACTATTTTGTTTTATATTTTTCTTCTAGTTCGCGCAAATGGGTCCTAAATTCTTTTTCGTCCATCAAACCACCAAAACACCACAGTACAGTTTTTTTCTGGTGCTGGTATAATGTATTTAATTCGTCTACCTGTAAAGTAATAATGAAGGGAGGAAATGTTATCATGCATGCGCCAATTTTCCATGGCAAACCCAACCGCGGGCTGGATAGGTAACGTTTATATAACGTGCAGCGCAATTGAAGCTACAAAAATTTCCTTCGACTTTAAATGATAATTTACCATATCTTTCGCGAAACTCTACAGGTACAAAACAGGTAGGGTTGTCAAAATTCAATGTGGACGAACAGCAGCGCAACTTTGTCGACTGCGCCCGCGGTTCGTCAGGAATATAAAACATGGAAATTTTACCCATATTAATTGATTATATATTAGAAAAGAAAAAAAAAATATCTAAAAAAGAATGACGTTCCTGGGGCTTTGGCCCAATCTACCAATTTTATTTGTTTAATATAAAATTGGCGGCAGACAACAATTTTGATCCAATAAAGCTAGCCTGTTGGGAGTTTCCGCAAAAAGTGGCCCAAAACCCCCCGTCAGGCAACAGTATTTGACAACAATTTTGGTGTAATAGAGTTAGCCTGTGGGAGCTAGTGGTCCAGAACCCTCGGCAGGCAGCAGTACTTATCTTTCGAAGATAAAATTGGCGCTGGGAGTCTCCTTGTGGGGATAGGAGGCTCCCAACAAAAAGTGGTCCAGAATCCCCATTATACATTCTACTTTTACAGAATGTGAAAAGTGGAAATGGGGACCTGCCTGTGAGATGAATTGTACTTGTGCAACTGATAATACCCAGCTTTGCGATAAAACAGACGGCAGTTGTATCTGTAAATCTGGATGGGAAGGCAATAACTGTACCATTGACATAAATGAGTGTAGAAGCTATCCTAACTTCTGTACGCACCTACAGCATTCTCATTGTTTGAACATGGAAGGGAAGGCGGAATGTGTTTGCGACGATGGATTCATGGTTGTGACAACCGGGCCCAAAGATATGATATGTAAGGGTGAGTTTGGACTTAATGTATGTATATTTGTATTGTCTAAGACTAAATGAAGAGAAACAAGAATAACCTGCTGCTTTAATGCGAAAATGCACTTCATGAAAAACACATACATATACGACATACATAATAAGTCTTTTTCATTAAATAAACATGTTGCACTGTGCTAGAATATTATTTTTATACAAAAGGAGCTGTGTATATTACTATTGCTAAAGATCGATACTGATCGAAATAAAAAGGTGCCAACAACAATCTTTCAAGACCTTCTTTTCATTTAATTGTTTATAGGATAAGAGAGCAGCTCTTCTCGCCAATTTTAAGTCTATTTTTAAGAATGTCCTCAAGGAAAATTATCTAGCCTGAAGTTAGAGCACCAATTTGCAGCCCAAATCATATTATTATATTCTAGACCAATATTACTTAGCTTAACGGAATTACGTTAAGGACTGTACCTA
>JBCEWB010630873.1:0-17786 GCA_039654565.1 Peronia peronii
TGTAGCTCCGAGAGGTCAAATGTTGCAGCTGTTGTGTCTTGAGTGCCTTGGGGAACATTCTCCTGTTGAGGTTGAGGTTCCCGGTGAAGAAGGTTCTGTTCTGCAAGATAATCCAGAAGGACTCTCGTCGTGTAATACCTGTCGGCATAAATGTGATGACCTTTGCCGAAAGGGTTTGGAATACCTTCACAGCCATGCTGCCGTCCCTGTCAGAATCTGGATGGTAGGAGGTCTCGTCCGAAGTATGGGAGCAAGTTTACCACATATCCAGTAGCTGTATCACAAAGTCCAAACACTTTTATGTGGTATTTCCTTGGTTTTGCACCATTATATTGTTTATAGCGCCAACGGCCGGTCCAGCCTACCACCATTTCATCCAAGGACAGGTTTTCAAATGGGTAGAACATTGACTGAAAGTTCCGAACAAGTAATTGGATGAATGGCTCAATTTTATCCTTACTCTCTGCTTCTGTGTTACCACAGTGGAGCATGGTATGATACAAACATTCAAACCTTTCTCTTTGAAAAATAGATCTGTGAAATGTCGAATATAGAGCAGGGTGGTTTGACCAATAAGATTTTACAAAGGGCTTCTTGTTGATTCCCATGGATATGACGACAGTTATAAAATTCAGTAGATCATATAGTGTAATGTCCACCCAATCACTGTTATAGAACGGCGTCTCGGGGGATTGTTCACCGTGCACTTGTGGGACACATAATCATTTATGCATTGACAGAGGAGCTGTTGAACTTCCGGAGTCCATAGGGCAAAGAAACAATCCAACACAGATGAGCCTTGTGTCAAATTTGAGTCCTTAGTCACACCTGGGCTTCGGCCTTAAGGAGGAACAAACCTAAAATTATTTGTAGTTCTGGCCCCTCTATCAACAGTTCTCCATTCCTCATCAGCCTCAGTAGCAGCATTCTGATCTGTTGTCTTTGTCCTTTTACATGCTGGTGGTTGGGGCATGGCCCCCTCATCAGCTGATTCGTCCTCGCTGCTACTACTAGTGGAACTACAGTCTTGTTCAGCATCACTATCTAAATCAACACTGAAATCAGAATCTAGATCTAGATCCAGATCCATCTCATCTTCTTCTCCTATATCACTAGCCACTGAGTCAAACAAGTCTCTCGCTTGCTGTGCTGACAAACGCATAGGTGTAGATCTAGCTGTGCTAGTGCTGGGTTGCTGAGCCATGGTTGACAAACTCGAAAAACGAGAAAACAACCTCTGACAATGACCACTTTTACTGCGCGCCAAACGTGGAAATCTCGGGCAGAAAAAAGTGTAGAAAAGTCACCAAACCTTCCCTCTTTTGTTCTGGAAAGCTTGTTTGGTTATATTTAGCTGTTAGAAAACTCTACGCAACTTGAACCGAAACAAATATTGAGCGTCTATATATAGATGCTCCGTAGTTGTAGATTGGCAGACAGCGTCTATATATAGATGCTCCATAGCGAATCAGTTAAGCCTTTCAATCCTTAGTAGGATTAGATCTAGATCTATATATGTATTGGAGGGTCAATGCGTCACGGCGGGTCTTTGCGTCACCTATGTTCACATCACGTCAGACTGTACCAATTTGCACCAAAATTGGCTGATTTCAATAGCTCTGTGGTCAGAAGAAATCCTATATCTATCTCGGTTCCCTTTTTTTTGTTGAGAATATGTGTGGGTAGGAATTTTTCCTGGACAGCGGCAGGAAGCCTACTCTTTCATCGATTCTGGCACTACCTTCTCACTGCGGTTCCGATGGCATATATCGATACTGCGATTATTGCCTTGGCGGTATGCACAGCCGAGGGTCCGAACAGGTTAGGGCCAGGGGTTGGTCTAGATCTACTTCATTTTACGGTAATCGATATGTATATTGCCAAAACAATAATCGCAGTATCGATATATGCCATCGGAACCGCGGCGAGAAGGTAGTGCCTCGATTTTGAACTGCCAAGGGTTATTAACATGCATAACATACACACGGGACCTCCAAAATACATTTACCCTTATTCGAGAAGGCTAGATGTCAGGCTTCCCTACCCACAGGAAGCCAGGGGACCATAGAGTCACTGAAAAAATGTGGGTTTTTTATCTTCGTGTCCTTCCATCCCCCCGATGCAGGACCCGCGAGTCAATCCCGCCCTGTTTTCTCCATATAAGGATGAGCAGACGCCAAACCCCCAGAACAACTGCACCCCCCCCGCCCCAGCACATATCGTTTACTCGACAGACCTGAGTCCGCTTAGTTTTGCTTTGCTACCTGACTTGGGTCTGCTTAGTCTAGCTGCTATGGGTTTACTAAGTATCCGCAAGTGGGATCAGTTTTCAGGGCAGAGAAGAAAGACCAAATATCAACAAAAACATAGGAATTAAAGTAGAATTTTCAGTTACATTGGGAGGATGCATCATTGACAGTTCTAGATCTACATGTACGATGTTTTGTGGTCTGACTGAGCCAGCACTAATATGTTGATCTACTTTGCCCCTCCGTGTGAACGGGTTAGATCCATAGCTACCATAAGTATGGTAATGTCTTAGGGCTTGTCTATCGTGCTATTGTTGAAAATTTACTTGAATTACACAGAGAAGACTCTTGAAGAATTCGAAAATGCTTAGAACTTACTCTTTATTGCAAAATTGACTCTTTGCGCAACATCTCCCAGGCTAGCCTAGAAAAGGAAACAAGGGAAGTCATGCATGTGCAATCACAAAAAAAAAGGTAAACACGAGAACATATCAGGCAGCAAAAAACGGTGCCTTCAGGACCCTAACCTAACCTTAAACACTAATTCTAACCAAACAAGCATTTAAAATTCAGCATATGGTGAAAATGTGGCACCCAAATCCAGTAGAGATAGTTGACTGTGATTAAATGCTTATCAAGGGGCGTTTCTAAAAATAGCTCCAGGTCTGTATAGCCAGTTTGATAGCGACATGAATATGGTTGCTAAAATGTCTATTTGCATGGGCAAAATGATGTAGATTGATTGCTGTCAGTATTATTATGACTGGCGTTGTCTGAATGTTTCAAATGACTAAACTTTTTTGGTTGATTATTTATTGGTGTTGTGTTGTTTAGTTTAGCATGTGACAATGTGATGTGACCAAGATGACAATTAATCAATAGATAAGTATTACACATAAATGGCATAGATCTAGCAATATCGTAATGCCACACTATTAAGCATAATGAACAAAAAAAAAAAAACAGAGAAAGAACATACCAATACATTTGAATACACTCAGACCCTCACCAAAAACCCCATAATTATCTAGTTGAGAAAGACAACGGAAGGAAAATTTATGTCACATCTCTCATTTCTTGAAGTATATATAGATTTATGTCTCTTGCAGGAAAAGCAGCAAGGTGTAGGAGGAAGCTATACTAAGCTTATATTTAACGTGTATATTATTATTGAGTAGGCCTATGTATGCTCAAGAGACGAACCAGCATATTCTGTTGTTTCCTGTCATGATTTACCTTTTAGTATTCTAATTCTAAGCTAGCCAAAGAGTTAAAAAGTGTTTTGGCCCTTTATGTGATATAAAGTAGGGAAAAGGAGTGCACGCTGAAAAAAATTAACTGAACAATAGTAATCGCGCCCCTAGATAATTGGAAGGCCGTACTCGATATATTTGCCACTTGTCGGTAACAGTACTATTATCAGCATGAAGTGAAATTAATATTTGGTATACGGAATACATTCTAATAGCCTTAAGTAACCAAGCATAAATCATCGCAGTATCGATGTGTGCCATTTGTACCGGGACCACAAAAAGGAGATAGTGCCAAATGCCCAGAATTAAATATGCATTTTAGAAGGATCTCATTATGTTCAATTTTTTTATTTGTCCATATGAAATTAGTCGAGATCTAGCACACAGACCTGCCTACCTTCCCGCCTTATGGGGGATCATCCCATATTTCGACTCAGTATCCCGCCATCCCCTGCCGTGAATAAAAATTCCCGCATTCGGACAAATACGGATATTTTTGTACATGCACTATTTTTTCCGCATTTCATACTTTGGCATCATTCTGAATGCGGCCTGAGAATAGCTTTCACTCACAGTTCAGCAAGAAAACTGCGTTCTCCCGTTTGTTGCTATGGGCAGTGGTCCTGCCAGCCGCTGTTGCCTGTGTCTGTAGGCCAATAGTACATGATGTAGCACAGTCCGGACATGTAGTGTTATGTGTTACACCCCGCCCGTCCCGCCCTCATGCTAAGTGGTCGTTCACGTGCGCCAGTCATTCATGATCTGATCATCGCTTGGCCCACGATCGCTCGTGTAGTTCCCTTTTAACCTAAATCTTTAATTAACCGTGGTGTCCCATCCCGCCCCTCGTTTTATATTTTCACTTTCAGTCTGCTTGTTGCCGACCACGATGTAGATCTCTAAACGATATAGATTCATCCTGGAATCTTTCACTCAAAAGTCTGGTCGGATGCCGACGACCTGTTTAGCTTACGAATACATGTCTTTACGCGTACGTCATCGGACAGAAGACGACGGGCTGCCCATAACGTGCATCATCATGTAAGCCTACTGTCTTGTCTGCTTACTTTACTAAGAGGAATGGAAAAAAAAAAAAAGATAAAGAGTCTCGGCGATTCCGACATAATGTTGGTGTGAAATTTGACCGGCCTGTCATTCTATTTGAATGTCTCTGCCAGCACTCGTGACGGAGGTTGTCTCACTCATGGGCTATTTTCTGTCTATGAAATGGCTATTACGCCTACTTCTTTTTGTGATAGCTATCACTATCACTTCCAGACTTTAATTGCTTCACTGCCATGCATCATTTGTAGCCCAGTCAATTTTCCTCTCTCCATCCACTGTTATCTCCCACCCGCACTCAGTGCCCACCGCATGTGTGAACCCACCGGCACTGTCTTCTACTTTCCCACGGGCAGTCAGAACTGTCAAGAATCTGTTGTTCAGTATTACTAATTGTTACATGCAGAAGCAGATAGATGTGAAAGGCCGGTCAGGGGTCGGAGCATTGCATCAAAGGGTAAGCGGTGATGTTGGGTGGAAGGCTGACTGTGAACCTACCATGTACTCCCCTTCCCACCCTACAGTGAAGTGGTATGGTAGCAGGCCTTCTCCTTCAGAAATGTAAGAGGACGGCGCAAAAGAATAGAAATTTGTGCAATGAATTTTCTAAACTTTTGTGAATAGTGCAAAATGCACTCAATCTATACTTGAATTAAAGTAAAACTGTTCATTATGTTATGAATCTGGAAAGAATGTAAGAAAAGCAGATCTAATTTAATGTGTAATATTTATATCGAATGAAACCTTAAGTTCTCATGCGGATATTTTATTGGTTTGTTATGTAATACATAGTAATTCTAGGTAGGAACTATGGGTCGGTAATTTCCCTCCTTTTCCCTGATTTTCCCTCCTTTTTGAGTCAGATATCCCTCCTCCTCCGTTGTGAGGGTAGGCAGGTCTGTGCACAACTTATGGAACGGAGTGCATGGTAAGCACAAAACAGTTGTTTATGGTTGCTCGGCAATCCTGCCGTGTGCGATCGGAATTTACGTTCAATATAGACTTCGACGATTACATGACAATAAAATAGCTAAATATATCTCATTTCTGGAACTATTAAAACAAGTTTTCATATGAGTTCGGTAAATTTTTAGTGGACATCGAAATTTCCACTTACTTTCCATCCAATTTTTAACAGCTATGGAGTCTTTAACCTGCTAAACCTACAAACAGGACATCTAACATATAAATTCAGATTTATCAGTCTGAAATAGATCTGGATCTAGCTAGATGTCAGCATTCCTACGCAAGAAAACTGAAAAAAAAAAAAAATCAGGTTCGAAACTGTCCCCATTCCCCCTCATAGGACTAGATAGAATCAACGTTTTCATAGAGAGCTGAAGTCGAAACTCCTACGCCACGCCCACAACCCCCTCATCATGTGCCATTGACTGTCTTGAACGCGCCATCATTTTTGCTTGCTAAGAGAAAGCATCTCGGTGGGTGTGCTCGCTGTGCTTGGCAAGCAGCAAAGCAATAACCTTGTGAGTGCTTACAGAACGCTGCGGCGCAATCACAGGCAAGCTGCTCGCAGAGTGCTTGGCTACGGAACAGACCTTAGATTTAGATCTAAATCTTTTTAATTCTCCCCCCCCCCCCTTTTTTTTTCTTCCGAGGGATTAGAGAGTTTAAGCATTTTTATAATAAATAATAATCATCTATGCTTCGCTTGCAATTTAAGTTTTGAAAAAAAAAAATTGACCCATGTGCGTTCTTGTTTTTTCAGTCACATATTTTGGCTGCAAAATCTGTGGCAGGAGTGATCAGGACATCGTTGGGACCCAAAGGACTTGATAAGATGATGGTTGGCCCTGATGGAGATGTCACCGTCACTAATGATGGGGCAACAATTTTAGATCTTATGGATGTGGATCATCAGATTGCCAAATTGATGGTTCAGTTGTCAAAATCACAGGATGATGAAATTGGAGATGGAACAACAGGAGTTGTGGGTTAGTACTTATTTAACTTAGGGTATTTTGTTAACTTCAGTACCCAATGACACTTTGCCCACTGAAGCATGTAGTTTGATGCTGAAACTGTCAACCAAGGAGCTTATACTGGTACACTGGAGAGCAGACTGATTGCATCATATGTGCCAAATGTGGAGCCATGCCCATGAGAGCAACTAATCTAGTTAACACCATTGTTATTATGTTATCACGTGTTCATTATTTCAAGACTAAACGAAACTCACACTGTTATTAACTCACGATCGCAAGTTTGTTGTATTCTGTTCTTGCTGTAGTGCATGATAATTTTTTTTAAAAATCATGAATCCATTTACTTGCAAGAAAAGATTTACTATATAGATTGACTACTCTCTGTGCATAGTAAAGGACGCAGAGCATAGCAGCACCAGGTCTAGCCCTCATGGCCATGGCTTGCAGCGCCCAGTGTTGGCACGTGAGACATAAGGTGTCTTCTTAAGATGATGTCATCATTCCACTCTCCAGTATATAATAAGCTCCTTGCTGTCAACCCATACGACATATCTTTTGAGCTGTCAGTTCAGAAAAAAAAATGTTTCATTCAGTTCAGTGAAATTGAAAATCATTTTTTGCAGAAAGGGATTAAACTTGCAACACATAGTTCAAACTTTAACAGGAACTAGACACAGAAGTGCTAGTAGTAGAAAACATTGATAGCTAGATAGTTGTGAAAATTACAATCCACCTTTTGTTCTTTATGTTTTATGTACAAAAATATTTAGAGATGACTGGGCTCATCTTTGCTTTTCCTTTTCAGTCTTGGCTGGAGCTCTGTTGGAACATGCTGAAAAGCTATTAGACAGAGGCATCCACCCTATTCGTATCTCAGATGGTTATGAAATGGCTGCTAAGATTGCTGTAGAAAAGCTAGACAAGATCAGCGAGACCTTCAAAGTAGACCTCTCTGATCCTGAGCCTCTCATTCAGCTGGCTATGACAACACTGGGTTCCAAAATGTAAGATAATTGTTTCTTTTGTTTGAAGCAGTGAGTTCAGATTATCCACAATAATGGTAGCTGGAGACCAAAACATATTTTTACTTTTGAGCATTCAGTGATGTTATAGAGTGGCAATTAGGTGCCTTTTTTTTTTTTTTTTTTTTTTTTTTAAATATCTCCACTGTACAATTCTAAAATAAAAGTTCAAAGAAAATTAAAATATTTACAAAGCCAGACTGTCTGATCTAATTTTTTCCTTCTTTTTCACCTACCTTTGTTTCAATGGTCGGCTTATAAATCACTGGTCACTCAGTTAACAGATTCATCTGTTGCATTGACTGTTGGTGATATCTTCTACTAGTAGCCGTTGGCCATTTAAAATTTGAATTGATGATATTATCACTGAAATATCTATAGAATAACATTGTCAAATTTTAATGGCATGGGTCAGTTATTCATGTATTAACTCACTTGCGCCTGGCCAGTTTGCAGTTCAACATTCATTGTAGCCCAGACTTTTTTCTGGCTTTTTTAATACTTACTACAGAATTTATGTTGTTGATATCAACAAAAAATTTTCACACATTATGATTTCGAACATGCTCATTTAGAGAAAGGACAAAGCAATTGATCAAGTACAGTCGAGTCCACGCAAACAAACTCTGATAAAACGAATTTCTGATAAATCGAATAAAAACGAAACAATAGATTTTTTTTCCTCTTTGCGCCTATTAAATACCTCTCGCATAGATCAAAGCCATCGCCGTGTGTTTCTTTCAAATCGAACTGGTCAGCGCCGGAACAAAGGTAAAAATCGGCTATTGTTATCTCCATGTGGCTTTCACCAACGCGGATACCGGCATTTTGAAAACGAAGACAGCGTCGCAGGTGAGGTGAGAGGGGTTAGACAATGTATTGTGCCTGGAAGTAGGCCATGTGTTCAGGGGGGAGGGGGGGGGGATAAAAAGTGTATCATGGCCTGCGGTTGCCGACAAAGGATCAATAATCAAGCATCCTAGCAGAACCTGTAGTACAAGTATGCGCGTAAATGTACTAGTATACGTGTTAGATCTGCATGTGTTACGAAATGTGTAGGTTACGCTGTAATAGAGCGCTGCGCCTGTGTTATGATGTTGGGTCTTGTACCGGGACGTGATAAGCCAGATTCTACATCGTGCTAGTTTTTTGTTGTTTTTTTTTTGTTTTTTTTTTTTCGCTTGCGGTTGACTCACTCATATCCTCACTATATGATGGCTTCCTTTAACAGTTTTCAGAGTTAAAACTATTTCAGGGGTAAAGCTTACTCTGCTACCCTTTTTAGGACTAAAGCATTAACAGTCCTTTTCAGGGCTAAAACCTACTCATCAACAGTTCTTTTCACAGCTCTAACTTTTCTTTACATTACTTTTGCTTTCAACACAGCCCTTATTAGGGCTAGCGATCCAATCATATGAGAGGGCTTGAATTTAAGATACACACAAAGTTCTGGAACCATAGTGTGATTTCTGTGTAAAGGGAAATAATCCTGGAATAAAATAAAATTGTGCCTCATTAGTCATTCGAGAATTCGATTTAAGCGGGCTCGATTGTAGTTTTTATTTTATGAATTTTTTAAAATGATGTGGTTTTCAGAATTTTTCAGTTTCCACTGTCAAAGAGAATTGACATGAGTAGCTCCAGAGAAGAATGAGAACATTTTTAGGCTTTTAAGAGAAATAGCCATCAAGACAGCATTATATTTATTAAAGATTGATAATGATCCAGAATATATTCCTGATACATTTCTACAAGATTTACTTCTAGTTAGATCCACATCTTCTAGATCTAGCTATATCCAGAACATACTATGGATCATTACCAGAGTCGTACATAATGCTGTCTAAATCCATATTCTCATCAAAAGCCTAAAAAACATTTGCATTCCCTTTTTTAGCCATGATTTCAAACATATGGCCATCTGTTTGTCTTCACCAGGGTAACTGATTTCAAGAGTGGATGTCCTTGAAGTGTTGTAACTAAAACAAAAATATATTCAAAACTCAACCCAACTCAAAATGAAACAGAACAATAAGCCCTTCTCTCTGTTTGCCGCATCCTCTGGCTTTAACGGAAAAGCAAGGGAGATATCAGTTAATAATGTCTTCTGTGTATTTAGGGGATCGGTCTGGGGGTTTGGCAGCCTTTCCTGTGTATTTACAGGATCAGGTGTAAGCGAGTTTTTAAAAAAAGGAAATGTCATTTGCTGTTACGTTAATTTTCAGAAACTTTAAATCTTGTTGAAATGATTTGAATAGAAATGGACGTCCTCAGGTTACCTGTATTGTTAAACTTTAGACATATGTATTATTTTTTATATTTTTTTTCATTGCATGGAGCATATCTGAAGGTCTCATAATTTGACTTAACAGAGTTATTGCCATGCTAGAAAATATCCAAGTGGATGTAACCTCAGTTTGTGAGTAATTTCCTCAGAAACTTCTGAACTCATCCATACATTTTATTGAGTCTTTCTGATTTATCTTCATTATTTTCTCTTACTTGTTTACCAACTAGTCTCTTTGACTTGGCAAAACAAAAATCTTCCTTATGGTGCCTACTGTCCAGTTTGATTTTAAAATCCTTAAGGGGGGGTTAGCATTTCATATGTGTTCTCTCCTTTTCTGTCTGACAGTGTGAACAGATGTCACCGCCAGATGGCAGAGATTGCGGTAAATGCTATTATGTCTGTGGCTGATTTTGAGCGAAAAGATGTTGATTTTGAGCTGATCAAAGTGGAAGGAAAAGTCGGTGGCAAGTTGGAGGATACTATGCTGGTGAAGGGAGTGATTGTGGACAAAGACATGAGCCATCCTCAGATGCCTAAGGTACATCATTATCAACCATGATAACAGTCAGGACTAATTTAACTCTAAAGCTGTGAATGAGCCAGAGAGCAGAAAGTTTTCCACAGCAATCTATCAGCTTGTCAGTCTGCCCACGCCTTCTCCAGATATAATATGTGAAACATTCATTGGTGTGGGAGTGTTGATCTGACAAGTACATATCAATACATAGGGATGTGAAATTTGTCAGCCCGACGCACAGAACATTCCCTTTATGATTTATCTATAACCTAGCTTAACTTGTTGGACCAAACCATTTCTTAAAAGGGTGGATCGACATCATATTATGGAATTTCAATGTAAACTGTAATTTATCGCTTCCCTGACCAGATGGAATTAGACCGTTCTTCTTAGATCAGACATGCCAGCGTCTGACTCCAAGTGAGTACAAAAAAAAAAAAAAAATAGTACAAGTGGTCTAACGTAACTCATAGCTTGAGACTGTGGTGGTAGTCTGACGTTAAACTATCACATAGACTGTTCTAGCTTTCGGTCCTATAGAATTGTAGATATCTTCTACTCTTCATAGCTTGATCGTTGGCCAATTGGAAACTTGCTGAGTAGGCCAAGTGGCCAGGTAGTGTCTAATTATTATTCAATAAGGAATAACAGAACAAAGAGACTTTGATATTCCTCTCTAGTTTCATTGTGTCATTTAATGACAGACTACAGATCACTTAAGAGGATTTGAGTGGGCTACGTGGCTTTTGATTTCTGTTCCTCCTCCTGTTACCCTATCTATCACTGGTTGTCAGCTCTAGCTGTGAATTTCTCACACATATTCTAAGGGGGAAAAAAAAAATCCTGCTGATTATTGAAAGATCTTCCACTAAGATACAGCTCACTAATCGTGTGACAGTTTAACAAAACTGGGTCGGTTGAATCCTAAGTATGGAACAAGGTGAGAAATATCACAACAGAGCAACAGACACATCAGGGAAAAGCCAGCCTGTATCGTGCACACAAACAGATGAATTTTACTTTTTGGTTTAAATATGTGGTACATACAATACAGGTAGATTGTACGTTACTTTGGTTTTCAAGAGGCATTTTTTTTTCTAAGCACTAAAGGGCATTGACCACATTCTAAGTAACAGGCTGCTAGCACAGATTCTGCACTTTAGAACCTATTCTGTTCTGCAGAAATATGTAGGCATGCATTCCATGCCTTGGAATTAGAAATAATACAACATATTGTGTGTTTCTATGCATATATGAAAAAGTGACAGCATGTGTTGTTTAGATTGTAGGCTACAAATATTTGTGGGGCAACAGAAATATGATTGTTACTGTGTGATGGAATATAGTGTTCACATTGCAGGAAGTGAAAGATGCACGCATTGCCATTCTGACCTGTCCATTTGAGCCCCCCAAGCCAAAGACCAAACACAAGCTGGATATAACCAGCGTAGAGGACTATCACAAACTCAGGGAATATGAGGCACAGAAGTTCGATTCCATGGTTCAGCAAGTGAGTTGAGGCAAAGATTTCCATGTGGGTGTCGTGCAAAACTTTACCAATTCAATAAAATTTATATGTGAAACATTACACTTTCGAGTATTCACACCAGTTCTCCAGTTTTCATATTTGGGATATAAAAAGTGGGATTGACCGTGATAAGTTTATTTGAGAAGGGGGGAAAATATCTTTTAAAAAGTAGTGTTTTCAGTTTTGTTGAAGAATAATCACAGAAATTCTTTTTATTGTTTTCACTTGTTGTTTCCTTCACCAGGTCAAAGACACTGGAGCAAATTTGGTCATTTGTCAGTGGGGATTTGATGATGAGGCCAATCATCTCCTACTTCAACGTGAATTGCCAGCAGTGAGATGGGTCGGAGGACCAGAAATAGAGGTGAATGTTTTGTGTCAAGGTTCCATAAAAGCCATGTTTGAAATCAGGGGTATCAAATGTCTGACTTTAGGAGGAATTTTGGCAGATCCACTGCTGATTTTTGCTGAGTCCATGGGGTAATTATGGTTTCATAATACTTTTTAACTCACTGAGCACCATGCTCGATTTTGCTTCCAAAGCCTGGAGGACCACTAGTATTTCCCACTTTTTAAAAAATTCATAAAAAATGTAAATTCACAATTAATACTTGAAATTTTTGATACTATTTAAGGGGGCGGGTCCTGAAATTTTGATTTTGGCTTCAAAATATCGATTTTGAGTTTTTGCGTTTTTTGCTAACGTTATCCATGTATATTTACGAAAATATCAATAAACATGTCCAAATCTATTTTTTTTATGCTGCAATCGACCACTTTGTGAAGTAGGGGTCAGCAGTAAAATGTCGGAATCATCTAAAAAAATGCAAAAAGGGACTAAACCTAATGCTTTCAACATCTAGATTTTCCTTGCATTTCTTGGTATTGATAGCACACTAAACATCTGCCCGCAAGTATAGCAGCATAACAATTTGTCCCGTTGTCTCTAGACTGGGTTTACAAGACCAAAAACGAGGCAGTCTTGTACTGTCCACTAGTGTTGTATGTAGCCCAGTCGCTCTGATTCATAGTAAAACTGTGTGTAACCTACTGACCTTTCACTCCGCCTAACCTTCACTGATTGAACCGTCCGCTCAAGTTGTGAGTGGGCCCTTTGGTTGGCTGGAACATTAGGCATTTTTGCATAATCAAAGGCCATGACCCAGAATGTAAACAAGGTCGCACTGTAGCGTGCATGTCTCACAAAGTCCTACAGGCGCGCGTATATTGCAAATTTGTGTATTCACTTTCAATTTTTGTTCATTGCTTGAACTGTGCCGAAAAAGAAAGTTACTGGACGTTCTCAGCAAGCAAAGAAAGCTATACAGTCGAGATGGTATCGACAGACAGAGCCCAAAGAAGTGAGTATATATATAAAATTAATATTTCCATGCATTGATAATTGGTTTGCACTGTTTTTTGCTCAAATTGAGCGCAAGTAACCATGCGCACTGCTGTAATGTTATACAACTGCAACTGTTGTACTAGGTTAGATTGTCGCTTTAGCTGCTGTCTCTCAACTACTGCAGTGCCAACTCCAATGTAATTCTGAATGAATCTTATAAGAGATGAGCAATAGATTGTAATTTCAAGATGAGTTTGAGGAAAAAGGAATTCTTTCTCTCTTCTTTCTACTCCCCCCTCTCCTCTCTCTCTCTCACACACACACGAGTTTGCTCATCGTTGACTATTGTTTCTTCAGCGTTTTGCACATCAAGATGAATCATCTGAGTCGCAACCCCTTGCCGTATCAGTACCAACAACAGAGCCGTCTCCCTCTACATCAGTGGCACCAATAACACAACCGTCACCCTCTACCTCATCAGCTCCACTTCCTCACCCTTCACCTTCAACATCAGCAGCACCAGAGACAGAACCATCACCATCTACTTCGACAGGACCATCACAAATCCCCGTAGCTCCCCAAGTGCATACATTAGAGACTGAACTGCCCATTGCTCCAAGGAGTCAGAAAAAAGTGGCCTTATTAAAAAATACACCCGTAAAGAGACTCGTGAAAAGGAATGTGTTAGAACTGTTGTAGAAATGGACCAAATTAAAAAAACTGTTCATGACTTAGGATGCCCTGACTGCCAGAGTGTAAATTCATTATATATGGAAATCCCTCAACAGTATGGACTGTTTTTGAAAATTACAGTAGTCTGTAAACAATGCAACAGAACAGTGACCAGCCACTACACTTCACCAAGGAATACCGAGTCACCAAACCAGTCTCAACCTTTCACAGTGAATGAGGCCTGCATTCTTGCGTCATTACTTGCTGGCATGGGCGCCTATAATTTCAAAAACTTTTGCGAGTTCTTGGACATGCCTGGAGTCCATCATACAACTTTTGATACGATTTCATCCAGAATTTATTCTCATAATGAAGTCTTAGGAGAAAAGATTTTTACCCAGGCTGCACATATTGTCCGTCAGGAGCACAAAGACTATTATCATTTGGACACCCCTGATGACGGTATTTTGGATATCTCAGTTTGTTTTGACGGATCATGGCTAACCAGAGGGCACAAGTCCTTGATTGGAATAGGAAGTGTCATCGATGTGCTGACTGGCCTAGTTCTTGATGCGCACATGCTCAGCCTGTACTGCCATATTTGCTTGCAAACTGGAGCATGGATAAAGAGGGAAACGCCACACCGATATGACAGGTGGTGGACACAGCACATTGTGAGCGGTGAGTGCACCATCAATTTTGAGGGGACCTCAGGAATGATAGAGGTCAAGGCACGGGTTGAGATACACCACCATAGTGAGTGACAGTGATTCTAAGGCTTTCAACAGACTTGTGGAGATTCAGCCATATAGTGCAGAAGTTGAAATTGTGAAAGAGGACTGCCTAAATCACATTGGAAAGAGAATGGGTACAGCTCTTCGTAACTTGGTGGCAGACTCGAGCAAGAAAGGCATTACCCTAGGAAGAAGAGAACGTGGCCGTCTTACTGCAGAGATGATTAGGAAACTGCAGATATCCTACTCTAGGGCTATTAGAGGAAATAAAACTGCTCAGGACATGGAGAAAGCCATACTAGCCAGATTGTTTCACGACTACTCCACGGATGATCATCCTCAACATCAGTACTGTCCTCCTGGTCCTTCGTCCTGGTGTTTCTACAAAAGATCCATTGGAGAGCACCTTTACCCCACAAGACACCAGAAACAAGTGCATATGCCTCTTGATTTCATGCTTCTCCATCAGCATTTGGACCAAATATCCAAAGAGTTGCTGAAGCGCTGTGAACTGAAGGCCACACAAAATCCAAATGAAAGTTTTCACCACTCTGTGTGGTCCAGATGTTCCAAAAAGAGCCTGCATTCATTGAGGCAAGTACAATTCGCTGTGATCTCAGCCGCAGCTGAATATAACCGTGGCCCAGCTGCCATAGAGTCCATAAAGACCACCCTGGAATTCGCCTCCAGCAAGTTTGGACGCAAGTTTGGCAGGGCCAGAGAGCAGAAGCGGCTTCTGAAGAGTACCCTGGAGGAGCAGGAGCAGGGAAAGAAGAGGCGCAGGTTGCAAGCAGAGGCCTCAGCAAAGGCCAGACAGGAGAAGGAGGCAGAGGAGGGAGGCCCTGCATATCAACCAGGGATGTTTTGAGGTGTTTGCTCGATTTGTGGTCTTTTTTTCATTTCATAAAAATCTTCTGAAAACTTTAAATGCGTTTTTCTGGAAACTTGATTTTTTGTCACTGTTTTGCTATCTACTTTTTTATTTATTGGCCGATTCTAACCAAATTTTGCACACATCATTTTCACAGTAATTTTCACAATTCCATTTGTAAGTTTTGGAGAAAAATGGGTTTTTAATATGAAAAACGGCGGAATTTGAAATTTCACTACATGGCATTTTCAAAATTTTCTTTTGCATACAAAGACCTGAAAAGACGTAATTTTTTAGATTTTATGCTAACAATACATTCACCAAGTTTCATCGAGTTCCATTGATTTTGACAAAGAAGATAGATTTTAATGTTAGCCATTTTAGAGATGTCGAAATCCAAGATGGCGGTGTTGCCATAGCAACCATATGAAAAGGTTGATTTTATTTTTAAAAAAAATTTTTTTTTTTTTTTCTGTTTTCCTCTAATTTTAACATGCTGAATTCGATGGAAAAAGGTTGGAAAAGTCTATCTCTAATAATAATAAAACATCACCTCCAGGACCCCCCCCCCCAAATGGCATTTCAGTGAAACAGGAAATGTAAACAGGATTTGTGAGAAATAGATGACAACAAAATATGAACAAAGGGAAAATGAGACAATTTGCCTTCCCCTCCCAAAAAAATGTTTTCCTCAAAGGCGAAACAAGATAGCAAAGAAAAATGCACAGAAAAATACAAAAAAATGGATTTATTTGTTATGGAAAGGTCTGGGAGAGAGAAAATATTTTAGTGAATGGAGAATAACAAGAATTAATTTAAAAAATGATGGTGTGGATCAGCTACTTTCGACCAGGCATAGACATTGATCTAGATGTAGATCCGCGATGGACATATGGTTTAACCTTGATCTAGCCTTGAGCGAGATTGAAGTTCATAACGCTTAATCCTCTCAACTGATAGAATGCAGTCAAGTGGTTGGGTGGGAATTGTTGATGGAAAATCAGACTACCGACAGAAACAAATAATGTTTATGCCCATGGTCTTAGAAAGACTAATGTAAGAGGGCAGTATAATATATATCCTAATTAATTAATTATGTACATGTTTAAGACACATCTTCAAAAGAGATAAATTTTCTATAACATATTTTAAATCTACAGCATGTGCTTTATCACTGTGCTAAATTTCATTTGCTCTCAAAAGAGATAAATTTTCCACAACATATGTTAAATCGACAACATATGCTTTATCATTGTGCTAAATTTCATTTGCTCTGTGATATAAACAATGAAGTTTAATAAAAAGCTAAATAAGCTACAGTGGGACCCTGATAACACGCTCACCCTTGGGACCAAACTCGAAGGATCATGTTATCATGGTGAGCGTGTTATCAAGATCAACCATTTTTCTTGTCCAAACCCGTGCTGATTTTTGGAAACATGAAGAAAAGGCTTAGGAATACATTTGAAATAAAACAGAACATATATCTATTACACTTACTAGAGTCAGACTGTTTTCACAAAAAAGTCAGAAAATTTTGACACCCGACCCCCGCTCCCATATTGGATCTTGGTGGTCTGGCGCTGTCCGGTTACGCAAGACTTTCTACAAAATCTAGGCTTCTTATGCTAAAAGTTTGCATTGTTTTGAGAAAAGTTCGCTAGTTTTCGCAAGGTCCTGGTTTGAGACTTTAAGATAATACAATTAGTGGAAATTCAAAGAACTGTATGATCCTGCACGCAATGTGGTCATTATAATCATCAAGTGTAGACTATCTAACTAGACTAGATCTATTTTCTAGATCTTAACGGCGAATAGCGGCCCTCTTGCACTAGTCTCTCTAAGATCATGAGCAAATTATTTGTTGTTATCAGTATTCTGATGTGCTGATTTTCAACTCTCACTCGACTGCATGTTGTCGGGTGTGGGGAATTAAGTGCTGCGAACTTTGATCTCGGTCTTCAAACAGCAGTTCGACTCTCGTCCGAAGCATGCACAAAACTTGTTATCTATGATCTATCTGTGCGGGACTTACATTGCATTTTTTAAAAATTATTATTAGATCTATAAATCCGCGACCAACAAAGGTCGGCAATTGAGCGGCCTAAAGTAGGAAATTCAACAACGACCAAAAAGTCGGAATTCCAACTAAAGTTGAAAGTTTGACATCCCTGTTAATAAAAAGGGTCGGTGAGATAGGCTAGGTGACAGTGCACGATGAGAGGTGATTCCACTGGTCAGTGGTGTGTTGTAGAGTAGTGTGTAGGCTTTTGACATTGCGCACCACAGTCACGGTTGAA
>JBCEWB010630984.1:0-17786 GCA_039654565.1 Peronia peronii
TTGATGTTGGTTGCTGTTCTTTTACACTTCTTCTGCCCCCCCCCCCCTCCTCCCTCCCTCCCCTCAGCATGCAAAGGATGGAAGATGGAGTTTAAATGATGCATGTGATACCCATGTCTGCCAGCCCTTGAATTTATCATAATTATTATGATTTTTTGGGAGTTAGCTCTAATTACAACATTACGATCAAAGTTGGAAATATTACGATTTTCTTATGAATTTGTGTCAGTCATTTTTATGATGCGAAGATTGAAACTGTTCAAGGGTCAAGATTGTCAGTTGTGCAGGAAGGCCTGCATGCAAGTATTCCAGATATATGTTTATGTATGTGTTAATACACATTTTGTATGATCTTGCGTGTATATTTGCATGCACAGTAAATCAGCGACTCGTTGCTAATTTATGTCTCAAAGTACTCTTTTCCCATTTACTTATTACTAAAAAGCTTTGTGAGTGATTGACAGTCCTGGATACCCACTATGGCAGATATTGCCAGCTTTAAATCTCCACCAGGGCGAATGCGCAGTTATTAATTTTGTGAATGTTACTTGCTATCCTTTTATTCTCCCTTTCTCTCTCTTTCCTCAACCTGACAGCCCATTGGCGGAGACTACAGGGAGATCACCAATGTCTCAGTTGTAATAGCTCATAACAGACCATTGCCTTAAATGTCTCCACCCATCCCTTCTACTTCCCCTTTTTCCAATCCTTCCTAACAGCAAAGAGTGAGCTGGATAAATACACCAATTTTTCAGGTCAGCTCAGATCTCTTCTGGAGAACGAATAAGCAGTTGTTTTTCCTTCCCCTACTTTCTCTGTCTTTCTCTAGTCTATTTGTTTGTCTGTCTGTCCGTACATCTGTCCACGTGTCTGTCTTTGTCAGTGTGTGTGTGTGTGTGCTTGTCTGTCTGCCTCCTGTCGGTCTGCTGTTTGCTTATTTGTGTGGATGTTTGCTTGTTTGTTTGTTTCATGGCCTCCACAATCAGAGCATCAAAGCTTTGTTGTTGATTTCATGTTTGTTGTGTTCTTCCTCTTGAAAACTTATGTGTCAGCACTTTCAGCCTCATAGGCCTACTCTTGATGTTTGTGTTTTGGTCTCTGTCATAAGTTGGGTCATCAAAGAGGCCTGCAAATACCACTTTGTTTTACCTCGATTAAGGAGTTATTGAACTTTCCTGCCCTTTTTGCTTGTTACAGTCTTGAGGGGGGAAAGGCAGTAACAAAGTGAAAATAATTATAGGAGATGGTAGGAGGGAGGGAGGGGGAATCAGGAATGGCAGCTTGTTTGAGGAATCTTGTTCCTGTATAGAGAAGATTGAGAAAGATCCTCCCCTGTTTTTGTTATTTCAAAGAGCACATGAAGAGAAAAGGGCAGTGAGGAATGGATTGTTGTAGAGGACACAGCCAGCAAGCTGTGGAATTCATCTTTTCTCTTTGACATCAGATATAGTTTTGAGAGCAAAGAGTTCCTTCAATTCAGTGGTTGTGTTTTGTTTTTGTTGTGAAACAGAAGCAACATACTCGGAGTAGAAACATCCTCTTGACCCTGCTGCACAAGACGAAGACCCTCTGCCCATTCCCACCCCTTCCCTGTGCTCTTTTCTTTTTCTCATCCTCCCACTTTTTCTTTTCTTTCTTTCTTTTTTTTCATCATCATTCCACCAGTCTCCCTGTCCTCTGTGTTACGATAGAGCAGGGGAACTAAGCTCATTTCCTTCTGGCCAGCTGAATTCCTTTTTCCTGATTTGATTATGGCCTGTTTATATCTGCATAGCAAGGCACACCAGGTCTTCTTTCTTCTTCATTCTTTCTTTCTTTTCTCCTTTTTTCTATATTTCCTACATTTGATTCTTTCTTTCTTCCTTTCTTTTCTGTTTTCTTTCTTTCTTTCCATCTTTCTCTCTTCCTCGCTCTCTGAGAATTTACCAAATAGGATCGAAATTGCCATGTATTGTTCTTGTTTTGTTCCTGTGCCAGTCTTTTGTCTTTCTCATTGCATGGCTCACATTGGAAAGATTAGATGGGTTTCAGTGAGAGGGAATGGCTAAGAAAAAGTCAGAACATTGTTTGGGTGTTTGAACAGCTAACAAAAACTTACAGCAGACTGAAAGAGTTAAAGATTCTTCTAGACCAAAGATTGGTTTACATGTGAGAAGAAAGGCAAATCTGTGAAAAGAGACAGATATTCTGGATCTGGATTCATCACCCAATGGATTTTGCCCAAAATGTCTCTTCCGCGCCGGGAATGTTGCAAAAATGTCGTCCACACTCCTCACAGCTGTAGTTTTTATATTTAGCAGTCTTTGGCCTTGAATGGAGTGGGAATGGAAGTTTGACACATACAGTTGTGTGACCTGATCTGACAGAGGTGTTAGTGTGGAATTTGTCTGGTTTACTTGTGATTGGAAATGCATGGTGGATCTGGAAGTGTGTCACGTGTGATTCCATGCTTTGCGCATGCAGAGGGACAGAGAAAGTTGTAAATGAAACAGTCTATCTGCATTGTTATGTGACGGATTGTCCTTCAACTTGTAACATAGGCATGAGTTAGAATCATGACTGGGAGAAAATCCCTAAATTTTTGAATTGGGGAAAACAACAACAACAACAGCAGCAATAAAATGGAGGTTGACTTGATGAGCACGTGCAAAGCCATGATTGTGGCTTCCTGATCAAATGCATACAGCCATGATCTTTGCTTTGGATATGTGGCCCCAAATTAATTTTTAATAATTTGACCTTAAATCTTCAAATTTCTCTGGCCATTTATTTCCTGTCTCATTGTGCTATAAGTTATGTTCATATCCAAATAATTTTTGAAATTTGCAAGTCTTTGATTACAGACATCTTAGGCATATTGAAGTGCTTATGTTTTTTTTGTACTGAAAACAAAAAAAAAATTTAGTCAGTATCAATGTGACTCTGCTCAGTTATTCTAAAGTAGTTTTTGAACTGCAGTAGGCTTTCATATGTAGAAACCATAATTATCACCTAACTCAAGTTGGTATTATGAGTCCAGATCTAGAACCACTTGGCATTTTGTTGTGCATGGCGGGTTTGTGGTGGAAATTCACTTTTTTGCTTTTTGTATGTGTGTCTCTAGGATGAGCCTTTCCTGTCAGGAGGCCCAAGTGGAGATGGTCGCATCCCCTTCTCTGATGATGAAGATTTCGGAGAATCTGGCTCAGGGTCTGGAAGTGGTATTGGTGATTTTGATGATTCTAAGGGTATGTGTTTTATTTTGTTTTGTTATTTTAGTTTTTTTTTCATTTGAGTGGCTGTTACAGCCATATGGCCATAACAGACCAGAAATCTACATATATTCGAGCCGTAAACATTTTTACCCAATGAAATTGCATCATCAGTTTACAAACCGATCATTTTGGGGATTTGCCCTTTTCTCCTCATGCACAAAAAAAATAAAAATAGCAGGGACGGAAGCTGGTCAGCATGACCTCACTGACATCTTTAATTGCTGTTTTGAGGCTTTTTAAGGGGAGGGCGGGTCCTGAAATCGAGATTTTGGCTGAAAATATCGAATATTCGATTATTTTTTTCTCAAACTAAACCATTTTATTTCAAGATTTTACCGTTCATGCAGTCAAAACTAGCCTATTTCATGTGTAAACTGAGCTTTTTCTGCAAAAGGGGTGTCTAAAATATCACTCAAATTCGCTTCTGACGGTTAATTTCAACTGAAGCTGTGAGGTCTTTACACTAAGTCTTAAAGTATTTCTCAGGAGAAAAAGCCAGGCAAGAGAAGGAGGCTGAAGAGGGTCCATTCTATCAAGCTGGAATGTTTTGAGCTAAAAGGAATACATTATGTCACAAGGAACTGGTTGAAAAACTTCGTCAAAACTTTAGACACGATTATCTCGAAACCTACCTTTTGAGCACACTTTTCCGTAAGACTTTTTAATTTACCAATGGATTTACTTGAAATTTGGCATGAATCTTTCTACATATATGTAAAATAATAACAACTATCCGATTTGCAAAATTTTGTTTACTTTTTGAGAAAATGTTGTCGAAGTGCCAGAAAAATTAGAAAAAGTACCATCTTGCTGTGTACAAATTTCAAAAATTCGTAGAAGAAAAACTATGGCAAATTTCGAAAAACTGATACTTAGCGCTATTGAGGTCAGGGAATACTACAAGTGAGCAAAATGTGAAACGATTTCATTGAAAAACACCGAAGCCTTGGGCTTTTGAAAATTAGCAATTTTTGGGGCCAGAAATCCAATATGGCGGCGTTTCCATGGCAACCAACATCCATATTATTTTTTGACACTTTCTCCTCTAATTTGGGCATGCTGAATTTAAATATGATGCTAGAAAAAGCCTAAATTGAGTTCTTTAGAAAACCATTCTCAGAACCTGCCCCTCCCCTTAAGGTTACAGTGAAGTTCGGGATAGCGTTGGATTAGGGATTAGGCCTAGATGCCACAAGGTGCAGTATAGCTATAATCATCCTGATATGCCTTTTTAATTCCAACATAAATAAATAAACAAACAAACATGGCCTTTGTCTTTTCCCACGGAGGAAGAAAGCCAGGTACTGTGCTCTGCCAAGATCCAGTGCTTTCAAAACAAAATGATAGTTTTATGTTAAAACGGCTAATTTCCTTTATCCCACAGATGGGATTGCCTCTGTTGACTGAATATTGATCTTGACCTGCCGTACACATCTGTGCTTTGAAATTATTTTCTCAGCATCTTGTATTTTGGAGCATTCCTAATTGTGAATAAAATATGTCTCTCTGGCTGGTCTATAAGGAGGTTAAGAAGCAACATTGTATGAAAGAGGAATAAACAACTTAGACCAGATCAGGATAGTAACATTCAATGTGTCATGATTTTCTTTAGATCTCTTAGATGTGCATACTTTAGGCCTTGAACTTTGGATCACAGTGTGTTTGCTTCAAAACAAAACAAAAAGAAAAAGAATGTTTACTTCTAATGTAGAAACAGTCAAGAATTGCTTTGTCATGCGATCCACAAGGTGAAATCAAGCCAGGAGACCCAAACTTCATGTGAATCTGTTTTCTCTCCAGCAGGCTATGAAACACCTCGTATGAGCTATACCACCATCCAGCCAACCACCCCCACCACCACCACCACTACCACCGACCGGCCACCCACCATGTGTGAGACGCTGCGACAGACCAGCGGTGATGTGATGGGCAGATTCGTGCCCAAGTGTCTGGACAACGGAGACTTTGCCCCCTTGCAGTGTCATGGTCACCCGGGTACCGCGGATTGCTATTGTGTTGACCTGGAGGGTAGAGAGATTCCAGGCACTTTGATGGAGTCTCCCAACTACCCCAGTTGTGACACTGGTAATTGGCACAACTACTTTTTTTTTTTGCCTGGGCAAATGACTCAATTGATCTGATTCATCAGGTTGCCAAACTCCTGCCAAGTTGCAGCAGTTTATTTTTTTAGTCTACCTTGTTCTGATATTGATTGTGAATTTTAATCTACAATGCATGTGAGTGTGAATGTACATTACAATACACTGTGTCTCATCAGTTCTGAATGGAATAAAATAAAATAAAATTTATGTTATTTTATAATGGAGTCCTAGGAGTTAACTGTGAATAGCTTGGTATAGAAGAGTTGGAGCATAATAATTTTATTTTATTTTTTTTAAACAAATGTAAATCACACTTATTTTTCTGTTCACCTTTGTCACCACTAATTCAGTATGTGAAAAATATGACATCTGGCTCTTTGTGTGTTATTGGGTGATACATCGTCTTTGTCATGCACAATCACCAAACTCCCTTTTTTTTTTTTTTATGATGCCGGCCATAGTCACCATTAGACAAGTAATCTAATTGTAGGGTCATAATTTTGCTTCATCAATATATGTTTCCATATCATTTGCAATATAAACATTTTATGAAATATTGTAGGCCTCTTTTGTGTAGAATGATTTTATATCTGTTCTCTCAGAACAGCTCAAACAGACTTGGACCCACCAAAAAATCACACTTTTCCTGACTTTCTCACCTTAATGCATTTTATCTGTCAAAGATGAGATAACCACCTCCAGGGGCTTGAAAGATGTATATAGACCCTTCAAAAAGAAACACTGATAAGTGTTATTACAGCGTTATCTTTCCTATTTTGGAAATGTGAAATCCCATTCCTGCACATTACAGCTGAGATATCCTATTGATGGTCAGCTGGATTGTTTTATTTCTCCAGGTGACAATCTTCCCCCGTGTGTTCACCAGCTGGTCCAGAATATCCGCTCTCGCAACCTGCTAGGCAGCTTCCGTCCATCCTGTGCTGTAGATGGTCAGTTTAAGCCAGTGCAGTGCCACGGCTCCATGTGCTACTGTGTAGACGAAGAGACTGGTATCAGAATTCCTTCCACAGAGGTTCATAGACCAGACCAACCCAATTGTGGTAAGTTAGGCTACAGCATTTGCTGAATGTTAAGCACAAGACAGTTTGGGTCTTCTCAGAGGGTAGTGTCACTGTCACATACTTGTGAAGACTGAAGATTTGCTTCACATTACTCACGTCACTTGCATTACTTGAATACTCATCTCAGTGAATATTGAACACCACACCCCGTCCAGCCTCAACACCTGTTTCAACACCATTACCGAGTCTTAGTCCTTTGATCTGGGAGAAACTCCATTCCTCGGCAATGCACAGCAGCCCCAGTGAGATCCCATTTTTACATCACCTTGTTTCTACTGCATGTAGCACTCTTTAAACATCCTTTCTCACCACTGATCCCCATACAAGAACACACCTAGAGTTGGTAGCTCGGTAGCTTATCCTACCTCAGATGCTCAGCAATAAATGAGTTACAGTGTTTTGTTATCATGGTGTTCATGGACCCGAGCAGACAGACAAGAGTGTATTACTCATGTCCATATGTCCAGGGAGTGTGGTCATAGGAGTCAAGTAATTACTGTGGCAATCATATGGGCATATTATTGCAAGAAAACATTAAACTCTGTTTGAGTATTTTTAACAGGACAAACAAAAAAGGTGATTTGAAGTTTTCTCTTGAAACAGTCTTATGTGCAAGAATGTCAGAACCTGAGACCAGAATATATGGTCTTGGATCACTGGTGTATAAAATTTGTAGGATCATTTTCAAACATGGATTATAAGGATTTGAGTTTAAGAAACCTCCAGTTTTGAAAATAGCTGCATACCTTGTTTTTTTTCTGTTACAGCAGCTGTAAGGTTGACCAAAAAAAAAACAAAATATGATAATTTGTAATATCTTATTTTGGCTTCGTCTTTTCAGATGGTGAGATGCCTAAGAATGTGACGGAGACAACCCGCAAACCTGTGGTGATCCCACCAGATGTGGACAGCGAAGAGAAATCAGAGGTGAGCTGGTTGACAACAGCAAAGTTCAACATTCAGTCATAATATTGTCTTTGTCCACCTTTTGACCTACTGTTTGGAAAATATATGGTGTGACTCTTTGATACCAAGTTTTACCAGCATGTTCTATTTTTTAGAGCATCAAAGTTTGGTTGATTTATATATTCAGGTAATTCCTTTGTTAGTCAGTTACATGTAGTTGCTTTGTTGATGATTATAACTTAAATGTTGAAAACAGAAATAGATTTAGTGTGGACATTTATATATATATATTTTTTTAAAATCAACATAACTGAGAAGGAGGAGAAGGAAAACTGTGAGAGAATATGGTCTTAAGAAGGAGAAAGAAAGAGGATTTTTTTTTTCTGGTTTCTTTTGCAAAATGAATACAAAACATTTTTTTTTCTTGTCTATTCCACAGGACATTGACATTGATGCAACCAAAGTGGATTATGTACCACCACAAGGGAACCCTCCACCTGATGGTAAAAACAAGCTAGATAAAGTTTTATGGGGCTTTTCATAAATGAAACAAAACTTTGCTCTGCACCTTATTTTGGCTAGTCATTTTCCCACTATAATAACAAACCCTTTGGTTTTGGTATATAAAAGCATGCAAAGTTACATCAACAAGTTTAATGTGTTAATAGAAAGACAGTGTCATTTGTGGAGCAGTTGCAACTCACACATCCTTCATTATCAAAGTAAACATTGTTCCCTCAAAACAGTGTCCAAGTGATGCAAACTTAGTGTGACCAGGAAGACTACCAGACAATATTTGGGCAAGAGTGATCAGCCTAATTGCCTTGCATACATTGAAAAAATCTGTTACATCATACACTAAATGTGGTTTAAAAATTTGCAGATATTCTAATTTTATTGCCTTTTTTGTTTTGCCTCCATTTGAGAACAACCATTTCCTTGTCTCATCTTTGTATTTGTTTATTTATGTAATTATTGTTTTAAGTTATATATATCTTGTTTTCATTTGCTTAATCCTATCCTTACAGGCACGATAGAGTTGGATGGTGGGGACAAGAAGGATGACGATGATATGGATAAGAACCACAAATTTGGCGGGGATGAAGACAACACATCAGATTTGGGCGGTGGAGACACTATCGCTCAGTCAGGCCAGGAGGGACACCAGAAGGATAAAGTGGAGAAAGCCAGTGAGATCATGACTCAGCCAGGCATTTTGGCAGGTAAGGCTGAACTCCACCACTGAAGGAACAGTCGTGGGAACCTGATGAAGAAAGTGTGGCAAGTCTTGAGGAAATCTTTTGAGGGTCTTACACATATGTTTAGCTTTTAATTGATAGATGAAACATAACTCTTACAGATATGCTTTTTTTTTTAATAGAGATATGCTTCTTTCCAAGAAAGCTATTCCTGTGGTATAGAATAAAAAATAAAAGCAACCATCTTTTAGTCCACACCTCTCAAAGTAGAGGTGACAGCGGTAAAAATCAAACACAGTTCACAAGATTGGTCCACATGCAAAGAGAGCAAGAGGCAAAGAAATATCTGTGAAATAAATACGAAGCAGAAAGACTGGATAAAATTATTTTAACTAGCTTTGTCACTGTCATTTGCTTCACACGAGCCATTCAGGAGTGCAAACGCTCGACAACCTTAGTGCACATCTCACTTACACATCTATGTACATAAGCTGTTAAAACGTAAGAAAATGGATTCTCCAACTTTTGAGAATTTTAACATTTTAAAAAAAAAAAAATGATATTGAGACAACTAAAGTGACTCTTATTGTAGATTCATTGAAGATGTGTTTGATTTTATGTTAGCACTTTATAATCAGTTGAAATATTCCAAAAGAAATGGGAGAATTAACTGAGAAATTCACCTCAGCCATCAGCAATATGCTTGTCAAGTTGAGACGATGTTTCTTGAGTCTGGCCTTGTTCTGATGCTATTTTTGATACATTTGTTTATATTGATGTAATGTGAAAGAATCTTGCATATATACTATGTCACATCATTTATGAAAGGAATTTTCTTTGCATGACAGACAAAATGTCTTGTGACCAGGGCAAATGAGTTGGAAGTCACACCGGGCGATAGAGATCCATGGCCGTTTTTGGTCATTTCCAACTATTTTCTGACTAAGATACTAAAATTTTTTTTTTGTTTTCACAAAATGACAGTTTAACCTTTTTGAACCTGAAAAAAGAAAAATTTTGGTATCATAGTTGGAAAATAGTAAAAAACGGTAAAAAATAACTGTAACTTGAAATCACCCAGTGCAACTTCCGACTCATTTGCACCGGGCGCAAGACAAATTTATCTTGTCATATCTTAATTTGTTTTTGTACACAGATTGATTATACTTCTTGTTTTCTTTTCCCAGGTATCATTGGTGGCTCAGTGGTGTTACTGCTCTGCCTAGTGCTGCTCATCATGTTTATTATATACCGCATGCGCAAAAAAGACGAGGGCAGCTACCCCTTGGACGAGCCCAGAAGGACGCCCAACTACAACTATGTTAGAGCACCTGAGAGGGAATTCTATGCCTAAACACAGCTGCTTGCCAGTGGCCAACCCGCCCAGAACAAATAGCTTTGATCAAATTTATTCCTGATAAAAATTGCAGTGACTGCTGAATATTTTGAAAAAAGCAGTCCCATTCAGCAGAAAAATTGGCTAGGAAATGGTGGTAAATTGAATCTGAATATTCATGAATTAGCCAACTGAAAGAGCAGTTAAATTTTTTTTTTTTTTAAATATCTTTTGTCATGAGATTTGGAAGAGAAAGTTTGCATTGTGCAAAAAAACAGTGGCAAGTCAGACTTGATATGCAGCTCAGGAGAACAGCAGCTTTGACTTGTCTTGTGTGTTTTTGTTTTTGTCCTGCACATGAAAAATGATAGGAGTTGTCACAAGGCAAGTCCATGTGCTGTCAGGCTGGGCCCGCCCAACAGAGAAATTGTCAACTGACAGAGACATATATGGGACATGATATCAGTCACTATTTGAAGAATGGAACTCGACAACTTTTGTCCTTATTCAGTGCCACATGATGTGGAAATTGTTGCATTTAGAACATAAAATGTCTCTTGAAATTGAAAACCCTAGGATGGAAAGTACTCAGATGCATTTTGAGAGAAGTTATGTCAAAAAAAGAGAAATTTAAAAAAAAAAAAAATCGAAATTTGAAACATAAGGATGACCTTAGGTATGGGGAAAATTTATCTCGAAAAAGGGAAAGATTTTTTCTCTGAGGTCATATGCTAATCTAACTACTGTGGTAGGATGTTTAGATAATTTTCACCTTACAGTTTGGCTATTAATTCTTCACCAATTTTTTTTCTCTCTCTTGTTCTGCTCTTTTCTTGACTTTGGCTCAAAATGTGAGACGTTTGACTTGGGTACTTTTCGTTCTGAGGGCCTTCAGTCAGAATAAAATGTGGGTGTGTCATCCGGAGAAGGCCCACAGGCCTTCCCCACAGTGGTAGGGGGATGACAAGCTATTGGGCCATGTGACACATCTTCTACTTCAGCCAGATGGTTCTGTGAGACAATATCGCACGTGGAAAATCCAACACAGGATAAGAGCTATCGGTCTGACCCTAGAGGAGAAAATTTCAGTGCCTGCAACTTTCAGAGTGGCTCACTCAGTATTCCATTGTACCTTATGATAACAGTAAATGGCATATGCTGGAAGGATAACACTGGATGACAGGGCTCATTATTTCCTTTTCTTTTTTTTTTAAAAACTCAAGAGGTGCCTTCAATGCCATACATTTCAATTTGACTGGCAAACTGCATCCCACCATTATTTAACAATTTTTTTTTTGATTGTGTATTTTCAAATTAGAACTTCTGTGGTGAATTATTAAGGCAACTTTAGTTCCAGTTTGTTCTTCTTTATTCTTAATTTGGATGAGAATTAGGCACTTTTGGGCACTTTAATGTTCGTTTACACTACATTGCTAAGGACAAGAATTTAAAAGCATGCTGTAACCCAGATGTATCCACCCAGAACTGTCAAAATCTCAGAAATGACATTGAGTTTCTGCAGATAAATATGCACTAGGTCTTCTTCAGTTCAACGTTTAGTTTCAATTAATTTTTTTCAAAAATCTTAGTTCATATTGTGGTTGTCAGCCATCAGTTATTTACTTCGGCATTTTGTTCAATTTGTAGTGTTATTCATTTTTGATAGATACATTATATTCTAGATGTTTGCTCATTGGCCCACAGAAGATAATTAGAATGCTTGGTCTTTTCGACCGTTTCGTTTCAAAAGACAGCAGACAATAGACTTTACCCTGAATGTCCTTTAATTTTGGAATTTTTATAATTGACTAGATTGTCCATTTTCTCTGATTGCTGTTTGGTGTCTTTTGTTTTGTTTTGGTTTTTTGTTCTTGACTTCAGAGTTTGGTTGGCCTGTACTGAATTTGCTGGAGTAGGCAGTGGTTCAGTGCCACTGTGCTCCTTAACATCATCATTATTATCATCGTCATCACCATCATCATCTCGTCATTTTTTTATTTTTTGTTTTTCTCACCAGTTTTGTAAACATTTCAAATTTGAATTGTTGTTCACATTAATTTGTCTGTGACCATTGGTATTTTGTATATCACCCCACCATTGGGATTTCCTCTTCACCATCATCGTCACCATTACGTTCACCAGCATCACTCATTCATTCATTTATCTTGCATTGTACATGTAATGTAATAAATATGATAGATAATTATACCCTTTCCATTACGTGTACTTGAAAATGTATTCATTTTAGCATTTGCAATTTATCATCTTTTTTTCTTTCCTTTTTTTTTTTTTTTTTTTTTTGGGATCTGTTTTTCTATTTTAACCAAAGTAGACTGATTGAAATATTGAAATTGAAATAAAATGTGATGAAATTTGTACCCTTTGAATAACTTTCAATGTGCTTTATCACTAGACACACATTGATTGATTCTGTTGCTGCCCCTTCCCCAACTTTTGTTCTAAGCTTTAACATGAGGTCTGGTATATGTGATTACAGATATTTTAGATTTCCTCTAACAGAGATGCTCATGAAGATCACAAGAGTTTATTAACATTATTGTCAAGACAAAATTTTTCTTTTTGTTTTTTATAAAAGATTTATTCAGTGTGTACATTTTTTTTTTTTTTTGGTCGTTGAATACCCATGCATTTTTTAACGTTTCCTAGTATTTTGTACACTTGCATAACTTCCCACCGCGGTAACAGAAAGATGCACAGTCATGTTATTTTCCCACTGTACTTTACAAAGTAACATTCAAAATAAAGATTTTTTTTGTCACCATACCAGAAACTGTATTTCTTTTCCCCATATTTTTGCACTTTGTATTTTTTTAGCTTCTCATTTTTCTGTAATGCTTATAACATTAGCAACAGTGACGCCATTATATTTGATACTAACAACACTAATTTGTCAGTTTTTCTTGCTTTCTTTCTTTCCCTGCTGCCTTGGCCTTGTTACTTAAGACGGTCTCTGATTTTGCTGTCACGAGAAAGATTTGACTCGTCGAAAATATAAGCACTGGTCTCTGATTTTGCTGTCACGAGAAAGATTTGACTCGTCGAAATCCCTAAATGTTTGACGCACACTCAAAACTCCTGCCCATCCTTGGCTATCAATATTTCTGCAGCTTACTATAGCAATTTCTTTGTAACGAAAAATGGCATTTAAAATTATGCATCAATTGGGGAGTTGAAATATCCGTCATGAGAACTTTTGGTAGCAGTTAAGTTCACATGGTTTTATTATTATTATTTTTTTAAATCCTTTTTTTTCCTTTTCTTTTTTTAAAAAATTTTTTAATGGAGGTAGTGGATTGTCATGATCCCGACATAGTGCATAAAAGAGATTTTGCAACCTTCATCTAAACCTTAAAATTTGCACACTTTATGAGAATGAAGTTGATCCTCGAATGATGAAGAGAGATGGTCTTTCTTTTGTTTTTTTTTTTTTGTTCTCTTTGTTACTGCCAAGTTGAATAAATTTTTATCCTCTCTCCCTCTTGTATTATATTGGTACCAGAGATAATTTGCTGTAGCAAGTGTTTTTGTTTGTTTGTTTGTTTTTTATTTCTTTGCATGCCTTATGTTATCAGTGTAAATTTTTTTCTTTTTTTTTCCTTAAACAGAGCCTTTAGATTTGTTTAGATGTTGTTTGGACTATCATCATCATCAATATTTTTCTCTCATCATTTGCATCTTTACTGTATTGAATTAGAAGATTACACATGTGGAGCTAAAGCTGCTTTGAAGTGGCAGCGTTGGCTGTTAGCGGCTAGCAAAAGAAATGGCAGTATTACATCAGTCGGAGACGTTTTTTTGCTAGTGTTGTAGTGGACCATGATATTTGTAGCCATATTTTCTCCTATTTATACTAAAGACCTGTTGCCTCCACATCCCACCTTTCTTCTGTTAGCAAAACAAGGGGCCTCTTCAGCTAAAAACTGATTACGGTTTCTATTATAGTACAGTTAGTGTTGGGCCCGATCAAATTGATGGGGTATAAAGACTTATCAGTAATTGGAACTGAGTGTTATTGACATGGCTGGAAAAAAAAAACAACAAAAAAACAAAGCATAGTGTTGACAGTTGGATCATTTCTATGCTGTTCAAGGAGAAAAAAAAATGCATCAGTTGGAAAATGATAGCCATTGAATAGAGAAGTCAGCAGAAAAAAACATACACAGACAGATACAAACACAATACACACACATGAAATTTTCACTCTTGCCAGATAATTCATTAAATGCTTCAGAGTTTTCCGGTTAAATACTTCATAGTTTTAAGAACGTTTGTGAAACATTAATGGTCAGCAAACTGCGGTGGTCATGTTAAAAAAATTTGACATCAGTCATTTCATTATTTTGTACTCAACATTAGAATGATAGCCGTTTTCATATGCAAAGCTTTTTTCGTTAGTGACCTCATAACTTACAACTGATGCAATCTAACTTGATAAGATCCTTCACACTGTTGATATTGCCGATGAGCAACCACATGCCACACTGTATGCAACCGCATGCATCATTATATCCCACCATCAGCCTGATCGGTGGTGAACAGTTATCTAAATGGCACTTGAACTTTGACCCCTGTCATAAATGATTTTGGGCAGTAGACTCTACTTGGTACTTTTGTGTTTTCATCAGTCATGTCAGATTTTCAGCTTTCGTTAGTAGACCCAGTTATATGGCCGTCTCATAACAGACTTCTATAGCAAGTTTTTGTGTATAATCTGCATAGCTGTCTGGGGGGGTGTCGGTGTGTCATTTACTGGATCATCTATTTAGATTATAAAAAAAAACAAAAAATCCGTCAAATTAGTACTGCAAAATAATGTGGATATTTACCTTCGCACTGAAGTTTTCCAGTTTTCAGGCCCTTTATTTATCTATTTATTCATTTTGGGTTTGGCTTCCTATTGTCGGCTCTTTCCTTGTCTGTTTACACCTCCTCCCCCCCACCGCCCCATCCCCAGCACACCCACCTAAGCTAGGGGCAGTTTTGTATGTTTCACGTAAGTCATCTCAGAGACGTTAAGCTACTGCTGACTAGCTGGCAAGGCTATGCTTTCTGTCCTGCTTATCCACTTTCTGTGCTCCAACTCAGCCCAACATCACCCTCCCCTCCCCTTCCCTTCTAGCTCCTCCCCACCTGCTTCATTTCATTTGTGTGCCCTTTTTTTTATAGTTTAATTTTGGCTTTTCGAGAAGCGTAGGAAATAACATATATAATGTAATATTCACCCCCATACCAGCCTTTTGCAACAGCTCTTGTAAATACATCATTCTGGATTCTATGTCAGCACATACCTAATACATTGCAAATTTTGTGAAAGCAACTCAGAATTTTACAGATATATACGGTATATAAATAAATATATGTATGTATTTCCTTTTTTTTTTTTTTTGAATACTTTGTTTATAAGTGGAGGGTGTAAGTTATAGTTTTTTTTTTTGTTGGTTTTTTTTTGTCTCTCTCTACCATCTGTTTTCTCAATATTGAAGTCTCCAAGGAATTCACATTGCAATGTGTCGAAATATTGAAATTTATTTTCTTGTCGCAATAATCTTTGAAACCAAATACACTGTTTGAAGGCACAGAACTAATTTTTGTGTCATTGACTACACTGTGTAAGATTACAGTTATTAACAGCAACACATATTATGAGTAGACCGATATGAAATAAATTTACCACTTTTATGCACCCCTCCCTTCCCTTGGAACCAAACATTTTTTTTGTGTTTTGGTTTTTGTTATTTCCGTTTTTTTTTTTTTCCTTTAACGTTACCTTGCATTAAGGCTCCTGAGTACTATAGCCAGCTATTATAATACTATACATATTCATCCTCCATTTAAAGATCTTTAATATTAACGTGTTTGGATGTTTTGTCTCACTGTGTGTGCTGGTGTACGTGCCTTTTATGTCAGTTTTGCGATTGTGATTTGGTCACATCTACACATTGTTTGTATCTGAATATCACTACGCTATTTCTCTCTCTCTGGTTCCCATTTTTCTTCTTTCCTTCTTGCTCCTGACCTCTTTAGGCGAACTAGCACTGATTCTCAGTCGGTCTTCTCCCCTGTGTCGCTCTCTTTCTCTCTCTGTCTCGCTATCTTTCTCTCTCTGTCTCTGACACTCTTTCGTGTCTCCCACATTTTCGCATGAGAACTCTCTCACACACTCCTCTCCCTTCCACACAAATTCTCACACATGCCCACATGCATCAGGACACACATGCACACTCACACATATCATTAACTTAGGCATTGATTTCTTCAGAGAAGAAATGTTTTTTACTCAAAATTTGGGAAAAAATCAGTTGTATGTAGCATAACATATACACATGGGTAATATTTGTAACAGCTAGGGGATTTTGGTTTCTAGATTTTGGGAGCAAGAATATGTAGGTTTAATCCCACTGTAAGTTTTGAAAATGTATCACCTTTCTCCTCCACTAGCAACCCCATGTCATAATTGAAACAAATAGATGATGAATTCTTGCAAGGATTTGCGCCAGCCACACTGACACACATTGCCAATTTTTTAAATTTTTTTGTTCTTTCTCCTTTTGTACATAATTTGTAAAGTATTGATGTCAAATGTTTATGATCATAAATATGACATGCTTTGTAAACTTTTGGTATTTTTAATTTAATGGTTGATTTATTATTATTACAACAGAATGAAACATCAATCACAAAAAGTATGTGAAGGAAAGAGACAAAGAAAAGTGTTGCTATATATTATATAATATTTACTCTAGTATCGGTTTGACCCTTGTGCTTTGTGGCCAGTGAGCGCGTGCAGCTTGTGAACTCGTCTTGTCTTGTCATGTATTGTCTCAATAAAAATTTGGGGAAAAAAAAAAATTGTCATTCGTCTGTCATTTTTTTCTTTGTTGTTTGTATATTGTGTTATTGTTTTAACCCTAGAAATGCCCACAAAAACTGATCCAGTGGCAGGATGTCCATGACTGACACCAATTTTCACATAATTTAAGGAGTGACAGTGGTTCATGACTAACTGTGAGCCAAATTACTTCCCTTTGTCAAGTACAAGAAGTTTAATACAAGCATTGTAAAGAAGGAAGAAAGTACTGTGTGTCTTGTTATTTGAAATGTTCAAATAATTAATAAGGAACAGAAAATTCTGAAAAATTCACCATGTCATGAAAATGTTTTTTATCTCCTGGTAATTTTTCACGTCAAAATATACATATCATGACAAGAGAAAGTGGGATTTTTTTTTCCTCATTTGAAATGCTTGTCTCACACCTCATTTACTTGGCTAAAGGAAGCAACCTCACTGGCTGAAAAAAATGGCTCATTAGGGTGATAGGAGTTTGCACTGTTTGGAAATGAGTTCCAGTGCAAAGTATGCTGACTGAGCTTTTGGCGGAGTCAAGCCCTTGACATGTCTAGTGGGGAAGTGGATTTTTTTTTTTTTTTCTTCACCACCTCTTTTATACACAGTGTGCCATTTTTTTTTTCTTTTGCCAGACACAACAGTCATTGAACAAGACCAGTAAGGAACTTAAAAGATTTCTTTGGCGATCTTTGCTTGAAGGAAGTCATGAAAAATTGAAAAATTCATAGTGCTGGAAAAATGTTTTCTTTTGATTGTAATTGACTTTTTTTTTGTTTTTTTTTTAAAATCAGTCTTTCAGCGATTAAGAAAAATGATTTGTTTTGAAATACTGATAGTCCTTCTTTATTCGGAGTAAAAAACTACAAATTAAAAAAAAAAAATCTTACACACCGTATTGTTACACAATATTACGAGGGTATAAAGCCAGATTGTCATATCTACAAAAGTGCTGTTTTGAGATGAAACATGTTTGAAGTTTTGATGAAAGCTGTGAAATCAAGGATTACTTTGTAAGCTCATATGACATGCTTTTTGTGAT
>JBCEWB010631205.1:0-17784 GCA_039654565.1 Peronia peronii
TGAAAAAATGCGGGTTTTCGATCTTCGTGTCCTTCCATCTCCCGATGCAGGACCCGCGAGTCGATCCCGGCCCGTTTCCTCCGTGAGCAGACGCCATATCACAGAGCCACCGCGTCCCCTATATCCATCCGCGGGAGGTTGAAAGGCGTAAGGAGACCGTAACCCACCATCATTGGGTCATGTTGTCGCCGTCCAACTGGCTCTGCGTCAGTCCGACATTGCCCCGGTGGTCCTTCTGTCTGCATAGCTAATTCTGAAGACAGTGGTGTAAGGAATAGGTCAAGTAGTTACAGCAGTCAGACTTAAGTCTCAAAATAGCGGTAGAACACAAGATTTCCTATAATGATGGTGTACCGGTACTCGAAATGTTCGTGAAATTTAATGACACTTTTTCTTTGAAGACAATTTAGGACGAACACTTTCCTGCCATATTGTGTTCCTAAGAAATTGATATCAATTGATGGTAATTATAATGAATGTGACTTTGACCAGATCAGGACGCTTTAAGGGTTAAACTTTTGAGCCAAGTGTAGTATCAAAAGTTAAAGGTAACAGTACCGCAGTTTTACTGGACAAATCGCATTCTAAAATGGTGTGAGAGTGAGAGGGTTATTTTCAGCATTATATGTCTCATTCTCTGGGACAGTCGGAGATCAAACAATCTTTCCACGTTGTCTTTGGGCCATGTCATAGCAGTTGGCCCCTGAGGGTCAGACCTCAACATAGGACATCCTAATGGCGCAGCAGGTGTGTCTTGTCTAACGCTCAGATCCCAGCATGAGACAGCACCACGGAAGCTGCTGTAATTGGTCTATTGTCAGGACATCTGGTCTGTCTGTACTGCATCCGTAGTTGGTAATTATGTATGGTTAAGTAAAAGTAGAATTATTTTCTTCTCTAGCGACCTCTGTGCTCTGTCTCATGGAAAGATCTGGAAAATCCGTCAATTCTCAGAGAAAATAATAATTCAGTTTTGAGTTTTGTTGTATGTGAAAACTAATCGTGAGAGTTACAGAAATTCATCGGGGGTAAAACTTATCAAGCTGAAGAAAATGTTCTTTGAGTCTGCCTTGTGCTATTGCTGTGAGTGTTTGGTCTGCCTGCTTTATATTGTATTAATCAACTGTGATCCGTTTTGAAGACAAATAAATGTTTATCTTATCTATCTTAACGGTGATGGGATTGATGAACAAAACAACTTAAATTTAGGTGAATAAACTAAAAGTTACGGCTCTTCTCGTTTATGCAGACAAAGTATTCTGCATTGCTGTCTTAATAGCAAATATTTAAGCTGTCTGCCCTCCCCGGCTCTTACAATGCATATGAGCTTGATCTGTTACAGTATCTCCAGGCAATGGGCAGATTAGATGCGTTGATTTAATTATTTTTTGGTATACAATTAATATGTGTCTTAGGTAGATATATCTATAACAAATATACAGTAGTGGATATCTCACTGGCTGTGATATACATCTCCCAGATCATTGTCAAACAGATAAAGACCAGATAATACATGTATACAGACAGATGAACGAACGTAGGACAGACATAATTATGCTGTATAGACTGTAATAAGTCCAATTCAGAGCCATCATATTTAAAACTTCAACCGCACAACAGAAAACACTGTTGGGACGGCATGAAGATCGAAGCAAATGGTAGAGTCTAATGATACACGTTTTCTGTTGATGCCAAGTGGTCTCACAGTTACGGGAGAGGAAAGAAGGAAGGAAGGGAGGAAGGGGAAAGTAAGTACGGAAGGAAGGAAGAAATGGACGAAGGAAAGAAGGAATGAATGAAGTAGAGAATGAAGAAGAGAATTAATGAAGGAAGGAAGGAAGGCGTAAAGAAAGTAAGGAATAAAAGAAAGAAAGAAGGAAGCTAGGAAGGAAGGAAGGAAGAAGAGAATGAAGGAACGACTTAATGCATGAATGAAGGAAGAAGGAACGAAAGAAGGAAGAAAAAAAGAAAGAATTAAAAGACGGAAGGGGTAAAGGATGGAATAAAGGTAGGAAGGAAGGAAGAAAAGAAGGAGGAAGGAAGGAAACTGCTGCATACAGAATATGTTGGAAATTAATGCACAGTTCAGTCAATCAGTTCCTCATATCCGGATATGACAAAGGTAATGTACATAGTTATATGACCACACAAATTCTACAAAATCAAAGGTGAAATGAGACCGGTATCTCACAGAAAGAGTACTAGTGAGACTGCTCAAAGCAGATATTGATACCATCAGTGGTGTCTCTATTATATGAGAAGACAGTTCTCTTCACGAGCGTGAAAGGAGGCATACATGAAAGGGCAAATATAGATAGGGTGAAAGAGAGGAAAAAGACAGAAAAGGGCAGTACAATCAGATTAGGTGTGGGAGAGGATGCAAGAAAAGATATAAGAGGAGTCGAGATAGAGGATACGTTTAAGGAGAGAGAGAGACAGAGAGAGAGAGAGAGATTGGAAAGAGAAAAGAGGAAGGCATGGATTAGGCGTATAGGGTGGAGTGGGAGAAAAAAATAGACAACACATATTCCCATCTCTCTGTCTCCCTTTCTGTCTATCCATTTACTTACCACCTATGAACCCCCTTCCTTCATTGTTATCTATCTATTTATCTATCTCTTTACCCATTCTTGCCTCTCGTCTACTGATATTATCTTTGGCGTCTCTATTGTATGAGGAGACAAATCTTTTCTCTTTCGTTACCCACTTAAAGATTTCATTTACATGGGGTTTTAAGAAAGCACTAAACGCCCAATGAACCGAGCAGCAAGACATTATTATTTGTCTTCAGGTTTGACCCTCAAATTGCTTAATAATCTTGGAGGTATTGTTGATATCTTACTGCTTTATGAAGTGCGAGAGGTTGTAATGCATATTGCTGTTGGACATCAGTATGAATACATCACTCAAGCATGTAGATCGAAGCCAATAAAGGCAAACTACGTTGAAAATGTGAGAGACATTCAGTGGGAGGTCGGAAAAAATATAGCAATAAATAATGGCCGCGTGAGGTAACTGTGAGCATAACACTACGGCTAGACATGAAATACTTTTATATATGTTTGAATAGCATAAAAATACCGTATATATGCATAGAACATAGGTTAAGAGAGTGGGGATGAGCCGGCAGATGGACAGACAGACAGAGACACAGACAAACAGGGAGACAGACAGACAGGCAGACAGATAGAGAGGTGGATGGATGGATGGGTGGATGGATGGATGGATGGATGGATGGATAGTCTGATAGATGAATGGATGGATGGATGGATGGATGGATGGACGGACGGATGGACGGACGGACGGACGGATGGATGGATGGATGAATTAATGGATGGATAGATGGATGGATGGATGAATGGATGGATGGATGGATGGATAGATGGATGGATGGATGGATGGATGGATGGATGGATGGATGGATGGGTAGATGGATTGATAGATAGATAGGTAGGTACTTAGGTAGCCAGGTAGGTAGGCTGGTAGGTAAATGACAGAAACACGAATAGATAGACAGCATTCATTTTGAACTCATTGCTCGTGTCAACGTTTAACTTTAAGGCAAAAAGCGACATTAACAATTTTGCATTGGATTCCATAACAAAGAATGCAATAGATTTTTCTAATCAGCATACAACTTAGTGATGTTGAAAGGTCGATCTACTCTGACCCAAGGCTGTAAGGAGAAAGAGTGTACTTGGTGCGATTTCAAACGTTGGAAAAAATAATCCGATCCTCTGTATGATGTTCAATATGTAAGGGACTGTTGATTAGATTAAGAGCATGGAATCAATAGCATCAACGGCAAAAAACACAACAGCAATAACAAAAACTATTGTGTCAAGCTAACCACCACATAACAAGGTACAATGAGTCCATGAGCTTGTATTAACGTGGTTGTATTGCCACAGAGTTCTACAAGAAGCCGTCAGAACGAAAGGTACCTAAGCCACATTTATTTCACACATTTTGAGCCAATTTCGAGAAGGTGCAAAAGACAAAAACAATCAGTGAGAGATTGGCTGCTAAAACTGAAAAAGCAAGATATGAGACATCATAGAATGTAAAACTGGACCAACCAGAAGAGCATATGACCTTAGAAAAATTCTCTCAAAATGGACCTAAGTACTTGTAAGGTCCTCTCAAAGAAGTTGGAAAAAAACAGAACGCAAATTTCTGGCCCAGCTCTTCGCGCCGCCCGAACCGCTGACATGACAGGCAGCTGAGGTCAGTCCTCCCTGCAACTGCACTGTACGCCCTTTTGCTTGCAAACGCAGCTACGCACTGCTCGCTTCTATTTCTCTTTTTTCAATATCTACCTCAACTTTCCCTCTTTCTATCTCTTTACTTTCCTGCTGCGTTTTTGCATAGCTGTCTATTTTCCTTTTTACGTCAAAGTCAAGAAGACCTATGAAAACTCAAAACATGTTTTTATATTTTCAGATCTTGCATTGCATAAGATCTGGCTGCTGATACATGCATTATGGACATGGCTATAAATGACTTACATCTAGAGTTGTAACTCTTAAGGCAGATATAGATCCGGATATGTGAAGAATTAAGAAGTAAATAAGTAAGAGCCAGTTTTGCAGGTATTAATTATCATATATGGTTTCAAATAGGAGTGATAGACAGAAAACTCCGACAACGTATTGAGGACCAAAAAGAAGCAGATAAGTAAATATTTCAAAAGACAGGAGTTCCTTACTTACTAAATGGGTTTCTGGTAGTTTCTTTTCTATTATTTGTACGATCTATTACATACAGATGCAAGAACATAATAGCCTTGGTCAGTTTGTGGCGGGTACTGTTCCTTTCAGTGTCAACATATCTAAGTCTTTTTTTTTAGTGTATTTTTTTTAATGGCGTTGTAGAATGGTAGGCATAAATAACAAATGCTTTAGGTATGATGACGTCATAAAGTTCAATTCACACTTCATTATAAAATTACGTCATGCATGCAATTCAGAATTCCTTCCTAAACAATTTTGATGCGAGAATTTTTTTTTTTTTTTGCAACCGCATCACATCACTGTCTATGATCTACATTCTACTTTGTCTTTCTGTATCTCCTCCAGGTGAACGTCATCTAAATCAATATCCGTATTCTGCATTCTTTTTTATTTATTTATTTTTTTTTTCGTATCCCATCGTGGTGAGCAATATCTGAATCAGTGTCTGTTTTCTGAACTGTACATTGTTTCTTTTCTTTCTGTATGTCCTTGCAGGTGACGTTGCTCATGTGCTGTACCTTCATGCTGTGCTGGACACCTTACGCCGTGGTCGCCATGATCAAGTCCTACTCCTACCACCTGCATCTGCCCACCGCCCTCTCCGTCATTCCGGCTCTCGCAGCCAAAACCTCGCACGTCCTCGATCCGCTCATCTACTGCGGGACGAACAAAAACTTCAGCCGATACATTCCAAACATTTTCAAGAAGCCCTCAGAGTACGAGGCGGAACAGACAACGTTGAGCATCCCACTGAAGAACATTATGGTGAAAGACTCCTCGGATGTCTGATTCTCCATAGTTGTTTTACTAAGGATAAACTATGTTTTTCGACGTTTATCCAGTGGATTTTTATCAGTTCCCACAGCAGCTTTGTCTTTCACTGTAACTGTCAGCTTACTATCAGGTTGGTGGGGAAAAACAAAACCTATCTCCTGTGTTGCCCAGTTGGAGACAAAATTATTAATAGGTCACACATGATGCAGAATCATGCAGGCCCATTTAGTGGGGATCAGTGCTATATCACAGATGTACGAGCATACCACACAAACAATAGCGCCAGACATTGTCTGGTGAGAATCAGTGAGATACCAAAGGCTTTACTGGACTACTACAAAAACGACAACTTTGTGGTGAGAATGTGATGTAAATCAAACACAAAGAAGGAGAGAGAGAGAGAGAGAGAGGACAGAGAGAGGGAGAGAGGGAAAGGGAGAGAAAATCAAAATGGAAGTATTTCATCAGTAAACCCGTACCGGAGTAGTGGTGAGTCCACTCATAGAAGGCAAAGAGAAGGCTGTATTGCCTGCATTGTGCTTGATTTAAAGCACAGCACAAATTTAATACTGTCACAAAGGAAACTTATACATGTCTTGGATCAAACGAATAGAAGAATGACAATCTCATGAATTCGTTTTATCAATTATTTTTAACAGCGACATCTGAACTTTTAAAGCTGCATTGGAATTGATTGATGGACTGATAGATGATTGATTGATTGATTGATTATCGCAGCCCCTGCTTTACTGCTATAAGGCATTCGCCTGTATAGCAATATAAATTACAAATGAATATCCTATGGTCATCAAAATATGTTAGGCGAGTACATCCAGCTTAATGTTCCTATTTCAAAAACGCCATATTCCATGACCAATGATTTGCATTAGTTATGTCCGTCTTGAACAGCGATATGTCGCCTGAAGTTTGGATGTTCACAGCTGATAAACTCGATCTTTATTACTAAAGTGATACAGTGAGTCGCATCCACATGCTACTGTACAGATAGCTCTCTTTGGTATCAAAAAGACGAAGGAGGACAACACTTATGCCACAAAATGTTACAAAATCTACGATACTGGATGGCCAGGCTCTTTCAGAACAGTCAAAAAGGCCTATCAGCAACCGTTAAGTTGCATCAGTTACCTTACACAGAAGTCCCCCGGAAGATCAAACATCTCTCCACTGACGAACTAGTTAGTGTATTCTCTCAACATCTGTTCCTATGCTACCATCCAACTGGGTGACTCTGACAAAACTTGCAGTATTGATGGCAGCTGATGCTACAGAACGCTGGTCATGAGGAACTCGTATACGTGACATGTGTACATTTAATCTCATTGTATCATCATTTCTCGGCATGACTTTAGATGACTGCACAAAAATGTCTTCAGGAAGATCAGTAGCCCATCTTTCCTAACAGATTTACCTTCTGGGCATCCCGGCTATCACAAGACAGCCAAAGCCTTGATGATTCCTGGTGTGTCTAGTTGATAGTTAAACTAGAAACCTTGTGCAGCTAATGAGAATGAGTTCATTTTCTGTTGCAAAAACAGAAAATAAATGTTGTAATGTACTTCATGGCATCTACAAATTGAATCATTTCACCCATCATGATCTATGAAAAAAATTAATGTAATTATTATTTCATGTTAGTTTATCGACAATAGTGATTGTGAGTCATGTTCTACTGATTCCCCATTATGTTTTATTGCACACAGATGAACAACAGATCGCTTGCACAACAATAATATAACCATAGGCATGCCTTGCCTATGAGAGTTGTGTTTTGCCTTAATATGAAAGATCTTCCTCACCTGTCTTAGACTTTCCTACTCACATTGTCCTACATTCCAAACAGTATTACTTGTAAAAACTGATCATAAATGTCTTAAGAACATAGATGATTTGAATTCAGACAATTTATGTCGCAGTCTTGGCTTCATGTTAGCTTTTCAAATGAAATATTTCGAAATCGCTTGTTGTAGATGTGATAGCTAATATGAAAAGCACTGGTATTGTATGCCAAAAGGATTGGCTGTTTTCCCTCGCTACGACTTTCCTATTTATTTGCTTTTAATATTAGATAGATGTTGCAGTGGTATTAAGTAAAACAGCTCTCACATATTCAAACGTTTCTCTCAATAGGCAATACAGGTAAGGCCAACGTGATTCGTAATTTCACGGAACATAATTGTTTCATCTTTAATGTTTAATATAATTATAACATTGCAGAATATCAGATCATTTAAGAGAGTATTTTTTAGAAAAAAGAAAATCAGAGAAAGTTAAGCGGTATTATCTACATCGGACAAACTTACATCTTGACTAGACAACGACTAGGCCTATATTCTGATGGTTCATTAATCGACAACGAGATTTGGAGAGAACTCGTGACATCACAAGACATAAATTGATGTAAAGTGACCTTTTCGTTAACCATTTATTTTTGTGGTTTGGATTTTGGGTTCGAAGAAAATTATATCGCAGATAATAATAGGATTATATACATGGAATTTGAAGGCTTATAGATCAAGCATTTATCAAAGGTCAGCGACAATTAAATTGTTATTTCCTGGTCTAATCATAATTTGTGCACTGTTGGCTACGACAATCCATATTCTTGTTTTTATAATGTTATTCTGGTAACTTTTTCTTTAGCTGCATTGACAGAGCGGCCAGCTCATTATGTTGCTATAGCACTGTCGCGCTTGCCTCTATTTTAGTGGCTTTACAAAAATGCTCCCGTTTGCCACCACATTATAACTGACGGACTGATGAAAGATACTGTTTCGTGTTCCTTCATTGAAATGCACTAAGGGCTATGTCACAAATGACATGTGACATTTGTTATGGTGAGACCTTATGTAAGAACTGACTGACTGGTTGAATCAAATGACTTTTCATATAGGAGAATCAATACGATTGTATTGCGTCAAACTTCGTAGTAACTGATAATTATGTGATATTTTATTCTGAAAGATACATGCGTTTATAACAGGTGTGACATGTGCATTGAGTCTTTTGATCGTCAATTCTTTGCCAAATACAAAGGGTAGGTAATACAAGCATTGTGAAAAAAACGAGAGAAAAAAAGTGTTGTTCTTTGCTTGTTATCAGGAACATGAGTAACCAAAAGAAAAATCTGAAAAATACACCGTATTATAACAATATTTTTTCTTACTGTGATATTTTTTTTCCATAATGTTTCGCTTCCGATGTTTCAAATAACAAGAAAAAAAGAGAGTCATTCTTCTTCACAATGCTTGCATTATACCTCTTGTACTTGGCAAAGGGAAGTAACTTAAGCGGCTGAAAAAATGGATCACCATGATTTATGGCAGGAAAAGGTTTAGGATGACGGAACAAAGTCAAAACAGTGTAGGATTTTAATCATATAAGCGAACTGGTTCAGCCGAAGGAAATATAATAATGCCATTTTGAGGAGGAAAACTTTTACAAGTGAACGAGAAAAGCTTGGCAGTTCGAGATTCCTGTACTCAAAAGATCTACCGAGCGAGATAAAATAACGAAACTGAAATTCCTTGGCCATTTGACTAGATGGAAAGCCTGCCGACTACGCCAGAAATGTACTGTAAAATCCAAACGGCAGAAATGCATCCGCTGCATGCCTGAGTTCAGTCATTATGTTCAGCGAACGGAAGAGCTGGCACAGGACGAAATGAATTTCCTAAATGCATGTTAATGTCACTGCGTCATTCTAGCTAATCTGACAGGACGGTTTCATGAAATATAAATCATGGAAAATAGTCATATATGCTTTGCCTTTAACTAAATAAAGTTCCTTTGAAGTCGCCAGTTCTATCTAACATTATGATTTAATTCTATCATCTGCCATCTGTCAAAAAGGACATATTAGCATAACAGAAATGTAACCTATTCTGAGGGTAATGTCTAGTTAGAGCAATGAAAAGATATTTTAAGTTGCACAGCTAGTATATCTATACAGGCACATCATAATTATCACCAAGGGCACGCTTTTCGTCACCATTCCAATCCTTTCATGTTTCTAGATCCCGTTATAGATTATAATATATAGACCTATCACTTATGGTAATCTGGAGTAATGCTAACACGTCATGAGCACTTAAGCCAACAAAGAACCATTGGTCTTGCAGAACACATAAAATGCTCTCCTTGGTGTTGTCGGTGGCACAATTGTTAGGCAGGCAGACTCGGGATCAAAAGTTTGAGATTCGAATCCTAATGTCCCGTCATTTTTTTTCCTTGAGACAGACAATAATTTACATATTTCCCTATTCGATCCAGGTTCAAACCAAACTATAGGCTGAGAATGTTATTGCTAGTACTGATAACAATTAAATGAGGCCTAACAACAGCAGCCCCCTTGTATGCTTCTATGAAGCTGAGAACGTCTGTGAGTGTCCTTTATGGGTTTGTCAGGGTAATGATAGATTGTTGAACACTTAGCGAAGGGGTTCCCAACCGATACTTTGTAGTCTTGCTGCATGTGGTTGAAATAAAATTGTGAATTAAAGTTGGACGAATGTTGTGATTTAGTTTGCTAATAAATAATTACAGGATTCTTAAATAATTGTTTTTGTTAAATGTTTCTTTCCCTCTCCATCTCAGAACATCAACTGTAAATCAAGCTGCTGGTAACGCGAAATCGAATGGGTTTCAAGTTTATGGGTTGGAGTGCGAAAACGTTTGGAAACACTGGTTTAGAGCCTGCACTGTACAGGAATTGGGACTATACAAATGATCTCTCTCTCTCTCTCTTTCTCTTTTATACAGTTGCTCTCTCTCTCTCTCTCTTATTCTCTTCACTATATTTATATCATCTTCACTTTTTAGATATCTTGCATAATTTATTTCTTTCAAAGACAAGCTGAAGTACAGCCAGATTAGGAAGTTAATAATCTAGAATTTTATACAACGTTAGCTCGTGCAGGCGTTGTTGCCATAATCAGCTTCTCTGCTGTACTACATATATGTGGAAGCGCTGTGTGAAAATTATTACCTGTTTGGCTTTAGGTTTTATTTAACGGTACACCAGCATGATTACGGCTAGTTTGTGGCATCCGCGACAAGGATGGTATCGACCATCTTAATCGACATTTTAATTTCAGCAGTCTTTCAGGAGTGGGGAAAAAAAATCATTTCCGTAATTTCCCTCTAGCCTTTTTCCGACCTTGTATTGAAATTGTTTCAGGCCCAACATTTAAGTATAACAAATTTCATGCAATCATTTGCATCATTATTAGCTCCTGCCACAAAAAAACAAAACAAAAAAAAAAACGTGTCGTCGACGATGCAATTTCACTTTATAGCTGCGCCTAGAAGATAAAATGAACAAATATAACTTTGTTTTTCTTGCATCACAATTACTTCTCCACTTTATTACGTGACCGATTAGGACCCGGATAGAATTAGCTTGGAAACCTTCCCGTTCATTATTAATTAATGAAATGAAAATGTAAAAATATTGCTCAGAGCAGTTGCCAATATCGCCAGCAATGTGTCACTTCCAACCCGGGAAAGTGTATCTCGCCTACAGGTACATTAACGCTTACGATGTTATGAAAACAGATACTAAGTAGGTGTCACTGATTACATCGCTAAGATCACGCTCTATGGGCAATTGTTAAGGTAAAATTCGTAAATTGTTATATAACACTCGCAGGGAATCTTGAGCACGAGATCTTTCTTCCGAGTAAGCATCTCAGACACCAACATAACAATAACTGTGAGCAACTTTTTCAAAAGAAAGCATTACAGATTCCTTGTTGGAGGTATCCTCTCTCCCCCCCCCCCCCCCTTCCCCTTTTTCTTTAACTACGTACCGGTATGCTCTTTTTATGATTCGAAATTACTTTTCTCACTTGATGACCTAAACGAGAGAGACTCGTGTGATGGTACAACATCAAAAAAGTGGCACTCAATACTAAAAAGACAGAATATGTGAAAATGTCGCTTATGTGAATAATCAGCACTACTCGCCAGTTGATTTAGGCTACTATGAATGGCAAGTCAGCAGCTGAAGTTAGGGTGTGAAATTAGTATCCAAAATTGATGACCTAAATCACCTGAACCCAGGTGCTACAATGCTAGCTAATATGGCGTTCAATATTATCTAATAAAACGAAAATGTGAAAATCTCGCTTTCGGCAGTAATCAATATTCCTCGTGGGTCGAAATCTAGTTCATATGCCGGCAAGAAAATAACTGAGGAAGCCAAAGAACATAATATTTATGCCATTTTTATTTATTTTTTTTTAATCTACCGTCAGATTTTTAGTGGTACTTTAGAAAAAAATGTTAGTCATTGTTGTCCCAGTGGAAATTATGATTGTTGTTATTTCAATATGAAAGTGTGGTGCTAAAGATCTTAAGGAAAAAAATACATGGGAGGAAATAACAAGTTATAAGAAAAGATCAAGTGAGAGAGGGAGAGTAACAAAGAAAAGAGAGAAATACAGAGAAAGAGAAAAAATTTTGCAAGAGCGAATGGAAGGAATAGAGAATAGACGAGAGTAATCTGTCTCGAAAGAAGGATCTAACCAAAGAACATAACATTTATGCTATTTTTATTTATTTATTTTTTAATCTACCGTCAGATTTTTAGTGGTACTTTAGAAAAAAAATGTTAGTCATTGCTGTCCCAGTGGAAATTATGATTGTTGTTATTTCAATATGAAATTGTGGTGCTGAAGATCTTAAGGAAAAAAATACATGGGAGGAAATAACAAGTTATAAAAAAAAGACCAAGTGAGAGAGGGAGAGTAACAAAGAAAAGAAAGAAATACAGAGAAAGAGAAAAAATGGTTGTAAGAGCGAATGGAAGGAATAGGGATTAGACGAGAGTAACCTGTGTCGAAATAAGGATCTAGCCAGTCTAGTGTCTACTCGGACTTACTACATCATCATATCTACTGTAGAGTGAATCTATTATAGATTTAGCTGTAGATCTAGATTTCTACTTTACATTACCAGTTTATGTAACAATGCAAGGATGCGACCTACACATCACGAGCGATTGAGAACAAGTGGCATAACATCCAATTTTGTCATGTTGTTCACAGGCCTTGATCATTTGATTGAAGTCTGGCTAAAATTTCAAGACTATATGGGCTTAGGACCGGCTAGTCATTGCCTTTCTGGAAAAACTGTTGAATAATGAAGATTACCGCAGGAAGAAAAAGAAAGGAGCTGAATAGGAAAATTCAAATGGTTAAATAATTAAAATGTTACTGCGCGCTCACAGTCGTCTTTCGTTGTATTAAAGAGAGAGAGAGAGAGAGAGAGAGAGAGAGAGAGAGAGAGAGAGAGAGAGAGACTTTGTGTCTATGAGAAAGATTATCCTCATAAATTGTCATCACTGCACTGTCCTTAAAACATCCATGCCTATGTATTGTCGATTTTAATCATATTACAAAAACCGCTATCGGCCCAACATGGCAGCCAAAACTTGAGTTCTAATACGCCACTCTATATTATTGTTTTGAAGAGTGTTTCGATTACATCTTTCCCCACCATCTCGATCAAATGAGCATTTTTATTAAAATTATTCAATTGGCCAATCACGTTGAGATGTACTAATGTTCTAGTTTCATGAACTAACTTTACCTTATTTCAGTAGTGACATTTATCCAGCTTCTCATTTTAAATGGCATCATACTCTTGTTTCTGTTTTGAAACCATCAGTCTTCGCATGTTACCAACATTAGATACTCCTGGTTGCTTTTAAGACCTTTGCCATCACACTGTTCAATGACAGATGAGCGGTATACACTGACATATATACTATTAATTCTTGGACTTAAAACATATTTCCAATGTTCAGGCATAAATTCCACAGACAAACAAGCGGTACGCGCAATGATTTCCCAACTAACTGGACTGACAAACATTATTTTTCTGAAGTAAGAACTCATTGCGTTCGCAATGATACCCACATTCTTGCCATTTAAATCCAGCAATCACTGCATGATGAGTAGATGGAGGGCTTCCTTCGGTCATAGCTGACCATGGATAATGTACCCCTGAGGCCCAGAGGAGCATTTCCTTTCATGGCTGTAGAGGCCAATGCGGGAGAGCCATGTCCTGCCACAGAAATTACAGTTGAACGTAGTGTGAGAGATGCTGCCTGGATTTTTCTTTCTTTCCCTCTTGTCCTCCCACTCTTGGGTTTTCTTGGCCTCCCCCTGTGACAGCTGATTTCCAGGATTCCTTGTCGTCAGTCAGGCTTTGCCATGTTTGCGCTGCAATGTTGGCGAGTTTCATGTCTCGTTTGGAGCCATCTATCTATATATTGCATGATAGTGCTTATGAAAATGGACGGCAGAACAGTCAAGTGGAAAAGCACGTAGAAATGGAAGGCAAGGACCAACCAATTCTGCACAGCGTTCCATTACTTATGTGTCCAGAATGCCGCCCGTCAGATTTTATGCCAGGCTGGACCCTTTCGTTCGCACTTGTTGATCATATACATACATGATAATGGTGACTGTCCTAAAAATCAGTCATTATGTTGAATGTTGAACTAATATACTACCATAATTATTTTTGTTCCTTGTTGTGAATAATCTGTGTACTTGTGAAGACACGTATTATGTTGATCACACTTATGATTTGATCTTTCATAATCTACAGTGTAAGTCAGAATTCATGACTCACTTATTAGTAATATTTTCTAGTATTTCTTAACATGCCTATTTTATTTATACTCGTATTATTTCATTACTTAATATGCTTATTTTATACCTTTCGTGTATTGTTCAAACTTACGATTTCATTTCTTAATATGCTTATTTTATACCTTTCGTGTATTGTTTAAACTTACGATTTCATTTCTCAATATGCTTAATAGGATTTTTTAGTTTTTGTTTTTCAGAATTAGATTAACACCATGGCGCATAATAACAAGTTAGTGAGTCAGTCATGAATTCTGGGCCACCCTGTATTATCTTGAAATGCACATACATATTACATAGCTTCCTGTTATCTCTATCAAGTTCAAACTTATGAGTTTTCAAAGTTCAAAGTCTGTTTGTTGGCTTGTTTTCTTGTTTTCTTGGTTTTTTTTTGTCGAATGGTATACACTGTGATGAATATACAAAATAGAAAAAAATACAACAAAATGTTTATACTTGTACAGCTGAGTTGTTGTTGTAGTTGTATTCTCATGAAGTTTTCAGTCGATCATCCCCCTTTTGTTGTCTGTTCGCACGTCACAGTTTTTAGTTTTTGTCAACAAAAAGTATGGTGATTCCCAAAATCCTCAGTGAAATCCCTAATCCGACGAGCGGGCAAGGCAACGACGGCGGCTTTCTGAACAAGTCGCAAAATGAAATCTTCAAATTCCTGTTCCCATAAGGATTTAACTGTTATTTCGCCACTGCATTAATCTTTTGCATGCTCACTTTTAAGTTATGTGCATATCAAATTAAATTTGCAGATCTGTAACAGTAAGATTAATTAACAGATTTGCAAATTTAAACGCCTATTTTCATGTATATTAATAAATTTAAAGTGAGCACTCAAAGAGTTAACGTCGGTCGAGATCGGGGGAGGAGGAAAAACATACCAAAATCAAAGACCAGTTGATCAGCTGAAAGGACTGAGCAGAAAAAAAAAGCAAAGAGAGAAAGAAAGAGAAAAACAAGAGGAAGAAGAATGAAACTATTAAAACGGATGAAAATGATAATTTTCTTTGTCCGAGTTATTTAATTTACATACAATAATAACAATGTTGACATAATTGCTTTTCTGCTTTCCTGATGAAGAAGCAGTATAGCTTTTTTTTTTTTTTTAAATTTTAAAAACGCATCGCTTTCAGGGAATATCAAGGACATAGGAAACTGAAGTTAGCGAGAGAGAGAGAGAGAGAGAGAGAGAGAGAGAGAGAGAGAGATAGGCCACTCAAATTTTATGTTTCTTGTTTCCCTTTGGGATTATTCAGAGAATATCGTTGTGCCCGTCCACAGCTCGACCGTAGATGAATGAAACCCAGATGGTCTCATCAATGACATTTGACACTTATCTATCGGAGAGAGAGTATCATATTATTATACATTTAAATCGCATCCGTGTATTCGTGATGAACACGTCGATTTGTTTAACCCTAACACTAACAGTGTCCAATCATGTCACAGCGCTATGTACTCATTAACTTGAAATAAAAATTCCTTTCCTAACAACAACATAAAATACAATACGGTTAAGGAAGTACTCGGCTTTTATTGTACCTTAATATTTGAACTCATTTCTGGGCACGTGAATGAATATCATAGTACAAGTGAAACTCTGGTAATTTAGCAGTGGAATTTGCTCACACTTTTAGGAGTTAAACGGGGAGAATTGTCTTTGATAGATTTTTCACTCGGTGTGCTCTGAAACAGACGGGTGCTGTAAATAGCTCTCTTGGTTATATACTTATAATGTGTGCCTTTTACTGTGAATTGTGAAGCTTTTCTGGTATAATAATAACATTAAAAGAGAAAGAAGATGAGTGATGATGACATTTTCTGCGCACTTTAATTGAAAAGACCCGATAGTTTGTACCATTGTTTATAATACGGCCTCAGGCATCTCTCCAAAACAGATTCAGGACGGCAAGTCCATTAGACTCCTTCCTCAGTTCTGAACTGGGAACTATCTCTGCAAACTTCCTGTGTGCTACTATGGGGCTTAACCTACCAAATCTCTTTTTTGCTTCTTCTCTCTCTCGTTCTCTTTCTCTCTCTCTCTTATAGAGTGTGTGTTTGTGTGAATATGTGTTTGTCCGTGCGTGTGTTGCTTATTTCTTGCTACCACTCACTCTTCCCCATATCAGGTCCACATGTATGTGTGCATGTGTCTCTCTCTCTTTGTGCATCCCATCGTCTGTTCTCTGCCTCCCCCCCCCCCCCCCAAACATACACCCGTGCTTCATTTTGCTTTGATTCTGCCCTAAGTATTTCTTACTCTCTCTGTATCGCAATGTCTGTGCTCTCTCTTTCTCTCTGCTCTTTCTCTCTCTCTCTCTTTATCTTTCTCTTGTTTTTCTATGTATGTGTCGTTTCTTGTTCGTTTTTTTTTCTCTTTCTCTGTCACTCTAATCTCTAATCCAAACCCTCAGTCTCGTTCTCTCTGCAACTGATCGTCGGTCTCTTTCTCTCTCTCATTCTCTTTTTCCCTCGCCCCCTCTCTTCTTCTTCTTCTTCTCTCTCTCTATCTTCTCCTCCTACATATTTATTACGCCATACATACAGCAAATCAACAGCTAAAGTTACCCTGCTTAAAGAGTCCAAAACAATCAATGGAGGCAGTTGCTGTATCGATCTGAATTACTTGCGCTACTCGTCATCAAACGCTTTAGTTAATTGAGGAAGATGTGGTGAGTTCTCTTTGAATGAAATTCGATTACTATGTGGACAGCTCCTTTTTTTTTTTCATGCACTGTTTTGAACCTTTAGCCTTTTAGGTAGATTTCAAAGATATGTCTAACGTGGTAATGCTGGTTCAGCTTTCTTAGACTCTCTCAGAATTTTACTATTTCCTTCTTCCATGAAATCATATCAATGTCCAAGCATTTGAAACAATTCTTACTATTATTCTATTATTTTTAAAGATCAGAGATAGAAGAGAGAGAGAGAGAGAGAGAGAGAGAGAGAGAGAGAGAGAGAGAGAGAGTCGAGGAAGAGGAGTTTTGAATAAATTGGAAACGAAAAAACGGGATAACATATAATGTAGATATGTGTTCTCCAGTAGTGACAGTAATAATAGATAATATCCAACTCTTTCAATGAAATACAGAAAATTCCATCCAAAACATAGTCTGAGGGACGTGATAAACAAAAAAAATGAGGTTCTTGAGGAGAAAATATGGTGAGGTGGAAAACTTACTTTCCGGTCCGCTGTTACAATGCGACACGTTTGGTTGAAACAATGGCCACACCAAAAAATACCTCATCCCGCCCGAAGGCATATAAGGAAAACAAGCAAAAATATCATGTTGAATGTCAAGACAATCGCTAATCGTCACAGTGAGAGAGTCCAGCAAATTGAAATAACCAGCAAGTTAACGCAGCAAATTTGACTGCCATCAAGTTGACGGATCAGCAAGTATGACTGACCAGCTTGTTTATTTCTTTTTCTTAAGCTTTCAATCCTAAGAAAGTGGGATCATCTCGGCTTTTTTAAAGAGGTTCCCTGTTTTTGCTGAAAATGTTTGTGGGTAGAAATTTGGAATTTGGAAATTTTCCCCGGACAGCGGCACGCAGCCTACTCTTTCATCGATTTTGAACTGCCA
>JBCEWB010631316.1:0-17783 GCA_039654565.1 Peronia peronii
AAACCGTACTGAAATTGAGCCCAGTCCTTAGTGAGTTACGTTTCACTGTCAGTGTTAACAGTTGATATCCACCACCCCCAACCCTGCCTCGTGATCATTCATTTTCAACTCAAAATGATCTCCGCACGCAGCTTCATCATTCTTCCAACACTTCTCCCACTGCTTCATTTTGTGTTATGAAACACTGAACATGTATTATCTCTATACTAAGCCTTTCTCAAGATGATAAACATTACATGCGATGAATCTACCTACGGTCAGGCGAGAGGGTGCAGTACCCCACTGTTCTCATTTTGACTGCTATAGCTTGGTGAAAAGTGTAACTAGGTCTAATTGGCCAAATCGTGAGTAAAAATAAGAGAGGGGGGAGGATTTTTTTTTTTACAACTCTTACCACCCTCTAATCCGGCGAGCAAGTTCCCCGCGGTAAGAAGAAAGAGGGCGGACTCCTCGGAATTTTCTCGAGGTAACATCGTCAGTGTGACCGGAGAATTCCCCACATAAAAGATGATGGCCAACACTTCCTACCGTTCTTACGCGAATTTGCATCGCAGCGGGGAGGGGGCTGTGCGGTGTGAGTACGAAACATCCGCGGCTAGACGGGGAAGATCGTACATGAGGTGTGAAGAGGAGGAGGAGACAATGGTCAGTCGGCCTCTGATCACATAGTCTGAGGGAGTGTTTAGTCCTGTTTATTGAATCAGTTTGACAGCTAAGTTAACCTATAGTCGTGCTATCGCATGATGGGAGGAGCATAAATGTGTTGAGATGAAGTGCCACTCAAGCTGAGATTAGTTACATCAACTCAAGCATTGCTTTTTCCTTTGATCTTATAAGGACGGGGACAGAAAAAAAAGATCGACTCATTAGTGAATACGGATGAGTCGACGTCGATTCATCAGTTTGATTTTTAGTAAAGTAAAGAAGGGCCGGGACCCGTTCCAAGAAAAAAGATGGACTCATCTGAAAGTTGACTCATCAGGGTTCGACTCAGGTGTAGTCGATTGTATATGGCAAATTCTTATGAAGTCTGAAGTAGAAAAAAACGAAAACTATTTCATCAAAAATATCTTGTATATAACACTCTTATTTTCAGTGATGATGGATCAGAGAACACCTCAAATTCTGATGAAGAGGACAAAACCAAAGAGAATGTAAGATCCTATTTCTTTGCATATCATCTTCAACCGTTATTTTTTTGTTTTTTTTGTTTGTTTGTTTTTGTTTTTGTTTTAAAGTCATTTTTATATATATTTTTTAATATGTTATTGTTTGTTTCATTTGTTTTTTTCCCTTATTCAAATAATGTTATGAATTTTTTTGTTTAAGTTTAAACAATGAAATTTTTTTTAAATAGTGGGAATAAAAATTACATAAGTTATGAAAAAAGAGTGTTAGAAGTTGCAGGTGAATGCTGCGATACATATCATTTTAATGTCAAAGTGACATGAAAGTACATATTAAAATGATAATTAAAGTGCAAATAATACTATGACAATACCATAATGGGATATTAAGTGAGAAAGCTGATCTGGAAATTTGAATCAGTAGAAAAATATCATTCATCTTAATGGGAATTGTCTTTAACCAGCTCTATTACTTCCTTTTACCGGATACAAGGAGTGTTGAACAAGCAGCGTAAAGCGAGAGAAAAAAACACTTTTACATCTTGGCTTGTAATGCAGGTCTGGAGAAATTGAAAAAAAATTCACGGCATAAGGAAAATTGTTCTTTTTATTGAATAATTTTATCAAACTTCTTTTGTGGCCAATATTTCAAATGACAAGAAAAGAGATTCATTTTTTTCTTTCTTTTTTACATTGCTTGTTCAACACCCTTTGTGTTTGGCAAAGAGAGTAATGACTGGTCAAAAACAATCCCTATGGGTTAGATGTTGGAATATATTATGACAATAACCTCTTTATCTATTTGAATTGATTTAAGACCTTGTTTTGCGATTGCATTCAAAATTTCAGAAGGATAAAAACCGGTGTGTAAACTGTGGTGTTGTCACCTCCCAACTTCATGTAACTCCAAAAGGATCATTGTGTCATAGCTGTTATCAGTATTGGAGGTGAGTAGAATTTCACAATTGTCATTATGACTGCAGGAACTCTCCCAGCATGCTCATAAGATTCTCAGTCATCTGATTACATATATTCAAATAATTTATTGTTGCCATATTTGTAATACATGTATATTTTTTGATGATTCAGAATGACAGAAGATGCAGTTGATTGTTGATTTCATTTTTTTAAAATTTGCTTTTGTTCCCCTTTAGGACTATCTTGAGGACATAAAAAGGAGTAGCAAAATGAAAAAGAAAAGATCTAGTCAACTACTGATGTGAAATAGTAATAAATGAATTACTTGTCTAAAGTGGTCAATCTGTTTATGAGAATTTAGACACTGGTGTCATATATTTGTGTGTAGCACTAGACTAAACTTGTCAAATGGTGAGTGTTTGTCATATTAAACAAAACTGTGAACACCGTTTTTGTGAAGAGAAGCTTCCATTGCTTTTATCAACATTTTTGAAAAAAAATTATTTGAATGAAGGAATATCTCTGCTGAACCCCAATGAAATGTTTGGTGGTTGATTAACTGTCAGTGATAAGCATATGGCTCAAAACTTATCTCGTGACTGATTTTCTTCAACCCCCACGCATTTTTGCTCACATTTTAAAACTTGAACTAAATTGATTGTCTTGTTTAAGTCAAATACCAGGGAAATTTACTTTTATTTGTCAGTCTGTTTTTAAGCTCTTGATACTCTAACCCAGTGTATTGTTGATAATTACTAAGCTCTCTCTAGGTTTATTTCAGTTTGATCATCCTCTAAAAAATGTTCAGCTATGAAATAAAATTTACCCACAGTTACTGATTCATTCTTTTCTGTCTTATTTAGGAGAACAGGTGTCATGAGATCTGCTGGCCCAAAACGACATGATTCCCAGAGTACAGGGCGGCACAATCCTATCAAGCACAAACGCAAACCCCCAAAAGGAATGTATTTAGATCAGAATGATCTCTTGGCCATGGTTTCAGGTCCACCGAATCAACCAGAGGCCATCCTCAAATCTCTGGATTCAGAGCTTATCTCACTAAAACGAATGGTCCAGAACAATAAACAAATGCTTAGCCAGCAAAAACACAAAATCTGCTCAGGAGTTGATGATTTCAAGCCACCAGAGGTAATAGATTTACTGTTGTCTCATAAATTTCTTTTGCACACATATAAATATGTGATATTGCATAGAATGTGGGCTGGCATTTGTCGGTAGATCTGTTGATATCCACAGCATTATTCTATTGGCAGTGAGGGATTCATGCAGAAGGAAAGGAGTTTGTTACAAAACAGAATACAAGGAAAAAAAAATTGTCATATTAAACACAAGGAAAGATATAGGTCCATACCATATCTAAATAACCTCTGACTCGCATTTCGCAAGCTGAGGTAGACTTTTATTTGATGACACCTGGCCTGTATTGGTCAAAATTAAGGCCTTTATATGTCGCAGCAAAATGACACTATGGACATACAGAACTGCCTACCATCCCGCCTTACGCGGGATCATCCTGCATTTCGACTCACTATCCCGCGATCCTGTGCCGTTTATAAAAATTCCTGCATTCGGACGAATTCGGATATCTTATACTAGTTTTTTCGCATTTCATGCTTTGGCTTCATTCTGAATGGGGCCGGAGCATAGTTTTCACTCACAGTCCAGCAAGAAAACTGCGCTCTCCCGTTTGTTGCTATGGGCAGTGGTCCTGCCTGCTGCCGTTGCCAAGGCCTGTGTCTGTAGGCCAACAGTACATGATTTAGCCCAGTCCGGACATGTAGGGTTATGTATTACACCCCACCCGTCATGCCCTTATGTTAAGTGATTGTTCACGTGCACCCGTCATTCATGATGTGATCATTGCTTGGCCCACGATCGCTCGTGTAGTTCCCTTTTGAACCCTGAATCTTTAATTAACCGTGGTGTCCCATCCCGCCCCTCGTTTTATGTTTTCACTTTCAGTCCGCTTGTTGCCTACCACTATGTAAACGATGTAGATTCATCCTGGGATCTTTCACTCAGAAGTCTGGTCGGATGCCGACGACCAGTTTAGCTAGTTTCTTACCCGTCTCTATGCGTACGTCATCGGACAGAAGACGACGGGCTGCCCATCTGTAAGCTTCCTGGTCTTGTCCACTTAGTAAAAAAAAAAATCGAGTCTCGGGGATTCCGACATAATTTTGGTGTGAAATTTGACCGGCCTGTCATTCTATTCGAATGTCCCTGCCAGCCCTCGTGACGGAGATTGTCTCACTCACTGGCTATTTTCTGTCTATGAAATGGCTTTTATGCATACTTCTTTCTGTGATAGCTATCACTATCACTGCCAGAATTTAACTGCTTCACTGCCATGCATCAGTTATAGATCTAGTTTAGTCAGTTCTCCTCTCTCCATCCACTGCTATCCCCCACCCGCACTCAGTCCTGCCAACTGTGTGAGCCCACCGGCACTGTCCTGTACTTTCCCACGGGCAATCAGAACCCTCAAAAATCTGTCATTCAGTATTACTAATTGTTACATGCAGAAGCTGATAGATATGAAACGCCGGTCAGTTGTCGGAGCATTGGATCAAAGGGAAAGCGGGGATGTTGGGTTGCAGGCTGACCGTGAACATGCCCCTTCCCACCCTACAGTGAAGTGGTAGCGCGCCTTCTCCTTCAGAAATGTAAGAGGACGGCACAAAAGAATAGAAATTTGTGCAATGAATTTTCTAAACTTTTGTGAATAGTGCAAAATGCACTAGATCTGTACTTGAATTAAAGTAAAACTGTTCACTATCTTATGAATCTGCAAAGAATGTAAGAAATGCAGATCTAATTGTGTAATATTTATATGGAATGAAACCTTAAGTTCACATGCGGATATTCTATTGGTTTGTTATGTAATACATAGTAATTCTAGGTAGGAACTATGGATCGGTAAATTTCCCTCCTTTTCCCTGATTTTCCCTCCTTTTTGAGTCAGATATCCCTCCTCCGCTGTTGTGAAGGTAGGCAGGTCTGGACATAGACATGTTTTTAGTGTCATGCTAATGTTAGCACTAACATTTTGGTAATCCTCCTTAAGATCATTGTGGAAATTGGATTGAGTTGACAGAATTGTAGACAGTTAGATACTTAGCATGTTGATGAGGAATCCAGAAAAGAAGTGTCAGCTGGGTTCTGTGGAGAGATTGGCACACCATTTGGGACAATATGTCAGAAGTTGAATTGAGGTGCATGGGAAATCAAGAAGATAAATAATTAAAAGCATTTTGTAATGTGTGGCTGATGAGAACTTGACATCTGGGTGATCCACTACAAGAAATAGGTATACGAGGATGTGTTTTATATCTTCTGCTGTTGATATGGAATATATAAGATCAGGAACAAGATGTCAGTAGAAACTTCCTATAATGGTGATTTTAATTCTTGCTTACTCCTTCTGGAAATCAATAGGAATAAAAGCATTTCCCATCAGTGCATAAGATTATTATGCAGAACAAATGGTAAGAAACGTAGTGAAGACATATTGGTGATCCTTGTCGGCTTCTTCAAAATATTATCCTTGATCAATGAAATTACCAGAAGAAGTCATGCAAGAATTAGAATTAGCAGCTGGAATAAGATGTGACCAGATTCAGATTCATTTGTATCAAAAGAAATTTCCATCTTTTCTCTTAAAGACTGGATTTCGCATCAATGCCCGCTGGACAAATGAAGAGCTACTTCTTGCCGTTCAAGGTATGTGCTTTATTTTCAGATATAGATAATTCTGACCCCTAATTAAATTGAAACAAGAGGAGCTGAATATTCTTCCTTATAATAAGTGTTAGTCAGTTTATGACATTACTGATGTCACTAAAAAACATTTCTTATTTTTTTTTCTTCTTAAGGTTAGCATGCTATTAGAATTTTACATTCTTTTAATTATTTTGCTTTACTTTGTTTTATTTTTTTGTTTACAGGAGTACGAAAATATGGTATAGACTTCAAAGCTATAGCGGAGGTGATTGGCAACAAAACTGAAGCTCATGTTCGAAGTTTCTTTGTTAACTTTCGTCGCCGTTATAATTTGGATGAGGTCTTGGGAGAGTATGAAGCAGAGCATGGCAAATCGGACTGGTCAAATTCTGAGAATAAAGATGAAGAGGATAACGTTAAAGAGGCAGAGCTGAAGGTTTGTATATAATTAAATAAGAAAAAGATGTGAGCATTTATTTTTCATCCTGTTTTGAAAAGTTTAAATTGTATTATTCTGTATCTCTTAAGTTTATTGGTAATGGCTAGCTGGACTTAAGTCCTTGTAGTCTTAAAGGTCTAGCCAGCATAAATCAATGATCAAGGCCTGTAAGTGTGAGAAAAAACATGAACAACATGATGATATTGAATGCTATGCCACTTTTCTCAACCACTTATGACATGTAGGTTGCAACCATGCATTGGTGCATATAACCGTAATGTATTGCAGAGATCTGGAACTAGATTTATAACAGATTGATTCTCTAGTGGATATGATAATATGATAAGTCAGAAAAAACATAAAGACCAGTTGAACTTAAGTAGATCCAGAGTACATTACTGTGAAAATTATGACATAATTATTCAAGTGGAACAAAGACAAGATGAAATTAAGCATGGTTAGACGGTCCGAAGCTTGTTTCCCTCAGGGCCGTGGTGTGTTTGGTTTTTTCAATTGTATTTTTAACCCCTTCAGTGCTTTCAGCTAGGAGGCCCTGTGCAAGGGAATTTTTCTCTACCTTGCCCACAGTCAGATTGGTTGCACCAAATTCTCTATAACTTCCCTAATATGTACAATGTCCTGCTAATTTTGCATGACTGTTCGCTAAATATTATGTTCCTCTACCCTCTAAATTCTATTTTTACATTTGTTGATACATATTTATGTGTGGAAAACAAAAAGAAAAACCCTAAGGGTATTGTTGTGTGTTTCTGTTAGTTAGTCTTTAGACCTAGATCTAGAATTTAGGTTAGCGATTGAGACACGCACTACTAAATCTAGATCTAACTGAGCTACCTTTGTCATCATCAGAGTCACTAAAAAATCTTCGTCAGCACTCTACGATCATTCAGAATCTCATCTAATATTCCTGATGATGTTTTCCTTTTACTCGCCAATTTGACCTAAGCACGAATCAGAAAGTACGCACAAATTCCCCAAATTTCCGACTTGTAACAACCTCTCACACACAACCTACGCTTCAAAACAAAACAAAAGAGGTTGAAGATAGCAAGGGAAGTCACTCAGATTATATACAACCTAAGAAATCCTGATAGTATCCCTAAAATTGGTTGTCGTCATGGGCCCGGAATGGTTCCAGACTAAAGGCACATCGTGCACATATTTAACCTGGAATGGTTCTGGGCGAAGCACTGAAGGGGTTAAAGAATAACTTTATATAGAGGAATTATAGCACTCAGTCAGTCTATATATTATCATTGATGATATAGATCTGTGGGAACAAAACTTAAGTTGGAAAGTTTGTTAAAATGAGATGCCATATTGATTGGTCTCTTTATGTTTTTTGTACTGTGTTATTATTTTTATTTGTATTACAGTGCTTATGCAAGACAGAATATGTAGCTGTAATTACTCTAACCATTATTTGTCTGCATATTTAGATGGACATCGACACAGCGGAAACCACAGTCAATGGAAAGGCCCATACGCCACCTATCAACACCAGGCCTATGGAGAACACTAGTATTCTTAAACCATTGAACACAGCTGTGAACGACGGGGGAGACAATAATACATCTTCAACAATAAGCTCATCGTCTTCTACCTCAAAGTAAGCATGGATAGATTTTGTTTTTCCATTTTTATACTTAGCCAGTGTAAAGTACATCATAGTTATAGGTATTCAGTTTGCCATGCTAGATTAATATTCATTCTTGAATCTCAGTTATAAGATAGGTTTAGTCAGATGGTAGGCTGTATAAATTTATAGTTAGAAACCCAATAATATGAAATTTCCAGAATGATAATTCTCTATACAATGGTCTCTGCCTAAGAGCCCACCTCTGCAGCGAAACAGAATTTTTTTCTCTATAATTTACTCCTCTATGAACCCAAACAAAAAAGCCGCCTAAGAACCTGGTGTTGGACCAAGACGCGGTATTTATGATATAATTTCACATCAGAGTGTCCACTTGAGAGAAACGCACAGTGCTAGATGTGCAGTAAAATAGGGATAGAGAGAACAAGTAGACAAAGGAGTAGAAGTGATGGTTGGTGTATGACTGCATAATCAGACCACATTGTGGACTAACCCATAAGCATTTCTTTGTTTTGACAACATGTGGGACAGCGCCCTTGATTGGCTTTGTGTATAATGAGGAATAAGTTCAGTCTCCTGACTGGCCAGTTGTTTTCCTACGTCAGTCAGTCTGGTTTAACCTTCAACTCTTAAATCACTCATGCGACTATCCGTAGGGTAACATTGCAATATCATGTTTTCATTCAACAGTGATACCCTTTATGTGGAAAGTCACTCAATGTTTGAACACCGGGCATTACTGGTGAAGTTGTAGACTAAGAAAGGTCAGGAATTGTTAGATCTAATTATGACATATCCACAAGAAAGAAAGCAGTTATTGTTCGCATAGATAAATCTTTAATTAACAGTAACGGTCAGTGAAGACAGTCTGCGGTCAGATGGGTTGCATAATTTTTTCTATCTGCCTAAGAACCCGTCCGCCTATGAGCCCGGTTTTTTTTTGCTGCCGGCTTAGGCGGAGACCACTGTATTATAAAAGTATGATGTTTTGTAGTTTTCGGGTGCATGATGATGTCATTGTTTCTGCTTATTAGTGAATGATGTGAAATTTGGTATTCTTGCCAAAAGAATGTGTCGTTTATATAAGATTTATATAGGCTGCATTTATATAGGACTGAAACCTTGTGTCATGGTTTTTATGTGAAGGCGTTATGAAGGATGCATGTGTTGTGAAATTGAACTTGAGTATGGAAACCAAGAGTATATAGTTTTTTGTTTTTTTTTATTTTTTCAATGAACAAAAATGTAATGTTGAATGTTGTTTTGTTATTTTTTATGTATTTACATCTACTTTTTCTTATGTATGAAGTAGTCAAATTTTGTATGTTTGTCCACTAATGTTTAGAATTTAATATGATTGTGTAAAGGTATGTCATCTTTTATTTCAAGGCTTAATATATTAGGCTGGGTCTACTTCTAGGTTAAAGGCATTATAGTGTTTCTTTCCTGAACCATGGACTCTCTACTGAACTTGTGCACTCTTGCCAGACTGGGCAGAGTATGAATAATGCCTGGTCAAATATATCTAAATGTGCTTTTCAGTGAACCCACACTTTGCTCTTTGTATTTTAAAAATAGATGTATTGCTTGGCTTGTGAATTTGAAGTAAATATTGATTGCTACCATGGGTACTCTCTTTTTTTTTAATCACAGTGTAGTCACAACTTTTACATATTCTATGTGGTTACTAAATATGACACTGTGGTACATGCAGATTTTTAGAAAAAAATCTGGAAATGAAAATCAAACTCTTGCTTATTTGACATGCATTTAGTGCTATTGGTATCCTAAATATGTTTCACATTGATCAGGGTGTTATTATCGAGACTGAAATATTGAAGTTTGCTTGTCTCAATATCAATAATTTTTTTTATTTTGTCAGTGTATGGCATTAGGTGGATATGACATTAATTGATATACTTTAGATATTCTTACCTTATTACTGAGTAAATACTTAAAGTAGTGAGCTTTCATTGAAACTATTGAAGTACAGTTATGGAAAAGTTTGAAAGCAAAAGTCTGCAAACAGAAATGATCCATTCAGAAGCCGTGTTAAAACTCAGAGGAATCACCAGAAATAACAAATACTCGAGGAATGAAAATGAGACAACAAGAGTCAAGAAACCCCAAATGTTAAATTTTTTAGCATGTTTCTCTCTCAGAATGGTGCCTGGAGCTGAAACAAGTGTAATATCACCTCAAATAACTACAACAGCATCACCAGCTTCTGCATCTGAAACTCCTTCCCCGGCAGCTGTTATCAGTGGACCAGGAAATTGATGTAGTCTTTTTCATCTGTTAGAGAATGTCACAGTAGTTAACTGATGATAGGTGCCACTTTTTTTTTTTTAACTAGATATTGTCAATTGAATATGCTGTTCTTGACCACTTTTCACTTCTGCCTTTGGAACATTATTGTCACTTTCGGTGACATTGTGGAAGAAATGAATAAGGAACGTATTGCTTGTCAATGTCCTTAAGCTTTTGTCACTAATGCTTCATGGCAATCTCTGCAGTGAATTGTAAAATTTTGCTAAAATGAGTGCATGTTGTTAGATTCGTTCAGCTAGGGCCATGAGTATATTACACAATATGTCTTAACTAAAGATTAAATTATTTGAAACAAATAAGTTGTGTTGTGTGAATAAATTATATGTACAAACATGAATGGCAGCATTAAGTCAGAATGGAGGGTACATAGCTGTATTTATACCTCAGCTGTAAGATAGTGGAACATATTTGCAGTGTTTCAATGTTAAAGAAGCTCTCCTTTGTCAGACCATTTCTAACTTAAATGTATGAGAACACAGATGAAAATTGAGTTTTTATAGTTTAAGTATTCTTCCACAAATACATGTATATGACTGGTACAAATTCAGTCCAGTCAAAATATTGAAGAAGTTTAACTTCAACACCAAGAATTTAGGGTTATGCTTAACTCTTTGCTTCTGCATCACATGTACCTTTGCTGTCTTTACCCTGTCGAAGCGATGAAAAAAATTTTACATTGTTTTGTCATAGAGCTAATAAATAGACTTATTATATTTCATTGGGATGTCTTTGCTGAGATAAGCTTACTACATAAGGAAATGAATATTCAGAAAGGTTATGGCAGAGTGTGAAAGATATATTTTAAGTGTCACAACCTGTAAAGTAAATTAATGTTCACCAAATGGCATATATATGTAAAATGTTTCAGTCTTCCTGACAAGCTATTGGGGATTTTTTGGCTGTCTGCCTAACTCTTATATCCATGGAATTTTTTTGTTTGTTTTATCCTTTACTTTAGATTTTTTCCCACTGTTAACATTCATTTGATAGAAATTCATTTCTCTTTTTTTTTTATCGGAATAGTTTCTTTTGTCCATTTTTATCAAAATTAATAGTTCACTTGTGATGGTATCAACTACTTAACAGGATAGTTTTGCCAAGTTAGTTCCTACTCATATCTCAGTAGTCTTGAGAATGACCTTTAACATTGATTTGTCAAAAAAATTATTGCATTCCGTGCAGTTTGGTAGTTTTCTCAGTTATGGAAATGAAAGGGAGGTTAGCTCCTGGTATTCCAATTCAGCTATTCTTTAGTTGAACAGTGAGATATCCAGAGAGACTGTTATCTTGTAATGTGTGCATTTGCTGATTTGTCATGAAAACTTTGGGGTTTGTGTGTTCTCAAATTGCTTTTAGGATTTGATGCTTGGAAGTGTAGCTTATATGATTGCATATGTGAAAGAAATGCTGGTCCATTATGTCATTCTAAAAACAATTTATATATATTTAATGACAAACAGACTGAATTGCCATATTGCACATGCATTAAATGTACATGTATCAAGTAATTCCTGTTCATGAATGATGAAAGCAAGACAGTGAATTAAAAAGTTGAGCAAATGCTTATTTCCATTTTCATTTCATAATCTTCTGTCTCCTGGCAATTCTGTGCAGTTTCTCTGATTTTTAAGAAAATGATAAAGCCTTTCAAGCATGAACTGAATTATACTGATTAACCATTTGAAAGGTGTGTTTTTCTTTTGAATACCAAGCAGTATGTCACCAGAGAATGTTTACCTTGATCAACTTGATTTCTTTTTTTTTTTTATATCAAAAGTTTAAGGAATAACTGATAAAGAATTGACATCCATTAGACATGTATATGGATGTCTATTCAAAGTAGTGTGTTTGTGTGCTTGATAGGTAGACCCTTCATAAATATTCATTGTCACCTTTTCATGAATTCATTGAAATGTGCTCGTTATTATTTGATCAGCTACTGCTTGAGAGACTATCCAAGCAACATGTCATTCCTAGTTTTTTTCATTTTTTTTTTTTATATTGTGCTTGTTTGATGACAGCTTGATTTAATTCCATATTTATTTGTTCCCATATTTTTCAAGAATGCAATAGGACTTCATAAATCAAAAGATGTCACCACATGATTACTGACAAAATCAGAGAAGAGGAGGCAAAATGATCAGCTACCAGTGTTTGCTAACAGACCAAACAATATTATGTCTGTATAAAAGCTGAAACATTTGAACTGATTTCTGATGTCTTATTGCTGCGTGCTTTGAGAAATAGGAAAATAAAAGGACAGAGAGTGTTGCTGATTGAAATTTGAATGTGATTACAGGAAAATTCCATATGTGAATTATTTATAATGAATTAACTAATGAGTGTATTATTTAATTTATTAAAAACTTAATAAGAATTCTGTATTTGATGTCTGACTTTTTCTTATAGCTTGTTAAATTTTGTGTCATATAAATAAACATGTTCATGCAGTCATCCCACATACTCAATGAAGAAATTGTTCAACATAAACTTTTTATTATACAAATGTATTATTTCACATTAATTTTTCAAGCAAATACAAAAAATAGAATCACAACAACTTAATACAAGCAAAAAATATCAGCTTATTTCATAAAATGTAAATCATAGCTGCAGTTTGGTTAAAATTGCAGAGCAAAAATTATTATATAAGAAGTGAATGCAAATACAGCAACAAAGGTATATAGCTAAAGCAGTTGAAGGGGCATTACCAAAAATTTGTTAAAATTTAAAATGAAAATCATTAAGTTCTACATGTTTAACTTTAATTGTTTGCAAAATTAGACAATATTTCTGGATTTATTCAGAAATAATTTATAATCCATGAAATGTCATATCTAAAACAAAATCTCCAGTAGCATGTATCTATGGCACAATTCAAAACAGCAGTATCAACAAAAAAACATGCTCATTTCTTTTTATTTGTTTTGTTCATGCACCTAACTCACATAGATCATGTATTGTGATACTTCGGAAGAAATTGATTTGGTCATTGATAATGAACTAAGGAAAATACAATCAATATTCTTCTGCTTTGAGAAGCTGTACACTCTTCCTGCTGTCTAAAAAGGTTTAATAAAAGTGTTTAACTTTTGCTTTTCAAAGCAGCAACAGAAATGACTATAAGCGATGCACAATGCAAAAAGCTAAAATATACCTGTAGCAGACCAGACTACTTGTGACAAATCCAGAAAAGCAAAATGAAAGAAATGTTTCTATTGTTTGACATTTAAAGAATGTCAAAAGTCACTATTGCTTTGGTTTAAATACATCTGTCAAACTTTCACTGAAAATTTGCTTACTGAAAAAAAAGTGAGAAATCGAAATAAGGTAACATAATGCCCTCTGGAGAACCTAATTAAGTAAAGAAAACAACTGTATACATCAACATGAGAATACCAACCAACAAAGAGAACAACTGTATGATGCATCCAACATTAGAACACAACTGATAATGAAATGGTATAAACCATATTACATGAACTTTCATATATAAACACTGAAATTGTTTCAACAGTAACCAACAGTTGAAGGGCTATTTCATTACTGGTAAAACAAAGCTAAACTTATTTCTTTATTTATATCCCAACAGATTTAAATTTACAAGTGTATAACTGACAATTTCATTTTTTTCCAATAAATAATGGATTATTAACTTTTTTTACATTAATTGGAGTGGACGGAAGTAAAAAAAAAAAAGAAAAAGTGTGTGCTCTTTAAACTATTGTAACATGGGCATCAAAACAGAATTTTACAACCTTATGTACAGACGCTCATATACTGGATTTCATTTTATTGCCCTGTTTATTATCGTGATAATGATATATGTACACATAAGATTACAAAGCAATGATAGCTATAGTATGTACATTTCCTTCTTAGACGCCATGTTAAAACTTTTATTGAATACTGATTGTTTATCTTCCTGATAAATTTGTTTCTTAAACTAAGGTAGTTTAAAACACTGATTGCCCTTTGGAGGGCTAATTTTCGTCTGTCATTGATTACTTTTAAAAAAGAAAATGATGATGACCACATGCATAACACGCAACAATGTAATTCTGATTAACTCAACAAAATGTAAGAAACTTACACTTAAACAATATTAAATGGTTCAATTTTAAAAGTAAATGTCAGGAACCATTTGGTCAAAACAGGGGCTTGACGCATTGCGCTGTAAACTGCGGGCAGGCTGCATCTGACCAATGTTGTAGTCTCCGTCCCTGTCCAGCCCAAACTCTCTCAACGGTGGTAGGTTCAAAAAATTGTCATAGGGATACAGGGGCAGATCGCTGGTAGGAGTTATGCCATTTAAATTTGACAATTCAGGAACCGCGTGATCTCCCGGACTACGGGGAGCTGGGGGTGTCAGGGACTCCCAATCCACGTCTGAGCCTGAGGAATCGGAGTCAGCATTGGCCATGCTCTCGTCACGGACAATGAGGACATCTGGGCTTTGGGGAAATGCTATTTCTTGCTCCCTTCCGTGTTTACTGGGAGATCCCCACTCACCGCCTGAATCTTGCTCTGTGCTGCGGGACTTACCGTTAGGGCTGGTTGTGTTGGCACGGGTGATTTCTAATGATGAGTTTAGGGATTGTGAGTATCCCAATGATTGAGTTTCAGTCTGATTCAGTTCGTCCAATAGGCCCATGGTATATTTATTCCGTGGAGTTTGGAACCAGAGTCTGTCTTCTGGTTCCTCAGCAGACAGAAATGTCTCACCAGTGAATAGAAATTCGCCTTCGTCAGCTGCTGTTGTAGTCAGAAAGCCAATGTCATTGATAGACACTCCTGGTGTATCTTGTAAACACCGTACCGATTTAAAGTTTTTAGATTCTTCTGTTTCAGTATCCAGTTTGGAAAGTACTCTACGAGAGTGACTGCTGCTCGTTTCGGACTTCGTTTGAGTAACTGGTGGCCGAGAAAAATTATCATGTTCGTTCATGTTTTGCCTGGGAAGTGGTGAGTTCCAAACATTATCCAGGTCATCTACAGTTTCTGTACAGTACAAATTCGGTCGACGTTTTGTGACGGAGGGCACCTTGAACATGATTTCTCTTTCTTCCATTGCAATTCACTGAGGAATGGTCAGCAACAGACTGAGAAGGAAAAAAGAACTGGTTTAGGTTATGAACGACAAGGGTTAAGATGAATTCATTGAATTCATGTTGTCATAAGGGGTCAACCTCAACTGATATCATTTATTGGCACATTGTGTGTGTGTGTGTGTGTGTCTGTGTGTGTGCAGCAAAAACAAGGCTTGAATATAGGCTCGTATACATACCGGCATAATTACATCGACCTATATGAAGGCTGCAGATATAATATGTGTGTTGACTTACAGATACATACAATTATACTGCATGTCTTTTACGTTATTCGCTTGCATGCACGTATGCAGTATTCCAATATCGGTATGTATACGGTAAATAATTACCGTATTACTTTAATAAAAGTATTACAAGAATTAAACAGGAGCTTTACAGTACAGTGGCGCAACGCCACTGACATCCCAACTGAAAAAAAAAGGGGTAGGCTACATAATTATGGTAGAATATAGATCTACTTCCACGTTTATGTATATAATGTGTGGGTACTTAAATGGTAAGTTTTAAAGAGTTAATGGATGACAGTGACAGTAAGTCAAGTCGTAGCTGCCCTCCTCCCCTCCTCTTTTTCACCCGACACGGGCACATAGGCTACATCTATTATGTTAGCCTAACGTTGTTGTTGTTTTTTTTTAACCCAAATCTCTCGGCAAATGCCTCGTGCTTACGTTAGGAAACTTTCAAAATCAAATTAATTTGTCGTGAAAATACCGTCTAATGAATGATCTTATACATTAAATGATTGTTATAATTTAATCGAAAGCTCGTTTAAAGAGACGTTTCGCAGTAGCAAAAGACATGTAGATCTAGATCTAGTCTAGATCTAGTTATTAGAGCGAGAGATTGTACTATTGATCAGCCCCCTCTTTGCAGAGATTCTTGAGAATAAACTTGACCGAAACGAAAACAAAACAAAACAAAAAGAAACAACGAAAAATTAAAAGTGATTTTTATTCACTTTCTCTCTTTCTCTTTTTCACGCCGTCCATAGTCCAGGCCTAGATCTAGAATAATCTAGATCCACTAATTTTTATTGTATTTTTTTAAAAGAAAATAATACATTTCGATCAAGATTTACTAACGACAAGACCGTTTCTTCAACTCAGTTGTCAATGTCATATTTTCCGTGTAAGCGGAAAAGACCATAGCCTAGATCTAGATCTAGACTAGTCTATATCTAGACTCTAGATTTATTGCAAACCCTAGGCCTAGTAATTAACATGTGGTCTAACCTTTCAGAATGCATTTAGCATCTTTTATGGGATCAGATTTGCTGCATCAAGATCTTCTCAATCCAAGGCCTAGCTCCAGAATTAATGGATATTGTTAGATCTCGGGCTAGCCTACATAGCAGGTATGTACCTATTGACATCAACAAGTTGTAGATCTAAAGTGTAAAGTGGGTCAGAGTTGTAGATTGGCAGTCATTGCATATATCGGTTTCTCAAAATTGGCGCCAATCGTAAAATTATGCAAATTACACAAGGACAGACGCGCAAGTGCAAAACATAGATTGGGTTTGGTTAATGGAATCCGAAACTTTTTTTTTTCCCTGGACTCTTGGAATGTCATTTTCCCACATTTATGACAAAATCCTTTATTCTAAGTCGATGAAGGCTGTCGATGTAAATTCACGTTTGAAGTGTTGAAAGAAAGCTGAAAACAAGAATAACAAGAACAAAAACAACAACAAATTGCTGTTTCCACATCTTGGAAGATATCAATGTATTCTTTATCTCCACAAATTGTAAAACAAGTAGATCTACATGCACATATCTAAATTTATACACGTATCCTATTCTACAATTGTGCTACTGCATACTATAGGCCGGGCATTCATATAATCTATAATACACTCATGGAAAAGTACGGTTTGAAAAGCTATGATTAGAGACCTTTCGGGAAATTGGAACAGTGGTAAATGGCCTCCTACAATTACACGTAGTTCTTAGTCCCGGCCCTCAATCACATACACCCATTAACCTCCTTCTCCTTTCCCATCCTCAAATCATCGTTACATATAGAGTCTACATGTGTCTAGCTGTCTGACAACGCATGATATCTTCCCTCCCCCCCCCCCCCACCCCCCTTTCCCCTACCACCGTCCCCAGCCAATCGTTTTCCTCTAGGTGATTCGTATGTGTAAGAATGAGGAGAGAGGCTGACGGAGGAGGATGAATAAGGAAGAAATATCTTATCATGCAACGTAATCACTTTTAATCACTTTTTAAATCACTTTTTGGCTTCCCATTCTCCCGACATTCGTTGGAATATAGGAGGAAGGAGGATAAGAGAGGGAAAGAATTGTGTAGCCTAATAACTGTAATAAATTACGTTCAAATTCTGATAGTGTAGCCTAGGCTTCTGTAAATATGTGATACTTGCATGGATTAGCTGTCTGTTTGTCTGTGCCTATCCAACCATCTATCTATCTATCTATCTATCTATCTATCTATCTATCTATCTATCTATCTATCTATCTATCTATCTATCTA